>JARQZK010005276.1:0-70626 GCA_030704885.1 Cynegetis impunctata | reverse complement strand
CCCGCTTTTATGGAAGCAGCCGTTGACGCGTGTTTCGGTCTCTTTGGTCCTCATCAGAACGGCGTAGCCAAGCATTAGATTGATAACTTGGAGATGAAAATAGCACAACAAACGAAATCCCCTGCTACGGAAGACAATCACACATTTGTGGCTTATTGTTTGAACTCTCCGGTTTGGGAGATTTGGTCAAACTTTGCCACGGAGGCGATTAATGCCATCCGCGAGATCTCAGACCGAGTAAATAAACAACAAAGAAATAAGCCACAAATGTGTGATTGTCTTCCGTAGCAGGGGATTTCGTTTGTTGTGCTATTTTCATCTCCAAGTTATCAATCTAATGCTTGGCTACGCCGTTCTGATGAGGACCAAAGAGTCCGTACAACGTGTCACCGGATGCTTCCATAAAAGCGGGCTATACCGATAATTCTGCTATACTAGTTTAGTATTTTCCCGCGACTAATTGCTCTGTTGATGTTTATTTACTCGGTCTGAGATCTCGCGGATGGCATTAATCGGCTCCGTGGCAAAGTTTGACCAAATCTCCCAAACCGGAGAGTTCAAACAATAAGCCACAAATGTGTGATTGTCTTCCGTAGCAGGGGATTTCGTTTGTTGTGCTATTTTCATCTCCAAGTTATCAATCTAATGCTTGGCTGCGCCGTTCTGATGAGGACCAAAGAGACCGAAACACGTGTGAACGGCTGCTTCCATAAAAGCGGGCTATATAGATAATTCTGCTCTATTTATATATATATATATATATATATATATATATATATATATAAATGCCTATATATATACATATATATATATATATACATATATATATATATATATATATATATAAATACCTATATATATACATATATCTATATATATATATATATAAAAAATATTATATATATATATATATATATATATATATATATATATATATATATATATATATATATATATATATGTATATACAGGGTGATTCATTCATACGTATAAATATTTTAACGGGAGAATTTTGAGCCCAAAATATGAAGATTTAACGCAATTTGCTTTTATAAAATATTTCTCCTTACTGAGTTACAGGGTGTTTTATTTCGATTATTAAAAATGAATTTTGTTCATTACTTCAATGCTGCTTGATATTTCTTTATGATATTTGTCAGTAAGTTAAAGTAGTTTGGGACACATCAAATAATAGTAAAGAAGACTTTCTCGCTATCACCAGTGGCGTACGGCAGGGGCACGGGAAGAGTTCTCGTTTCCTAAATTCTACGCCACTGGCAGAATTGTCATTTTAGTATAATTCTTCGATTCTCCTATATTTTTCTCTGTAAATAAGGTATTCTCTTTTCGTCAACGCTAGAGCCTCTATTTTTCGAGATATTTAACGTTGAACATATGACTGCACATTTCTTTTGATTTTTATGTACGAGTCATGTCGGGTTGTTTTGTCATACGATTGCATGTATTTAAATTGAAAAAAAAATTATTAGGTATTTTTTTTATATTTATAATAATATTAACAAACAATTTAAAACATAACAACTACAAAAATATCCAGCGCTACATAAAAAAAGTTCAAAATAAATACTTAAATATGAAGATCTTCTTTACAAATTTTGGAAGAATATCAAATTTATGAACAAAACTTAAAAACAATTTACAACAAATGTTCAATGTGATCTCCGTTTACCTCAATAAGTTTATCCATTCTTTCGTTGAACGATCTTCTAACTTTAAAAAATATATTTGGCTGATTCGCAATAAAATTACACAGAACGAAAAACGTACGTAAATATAACGAATAAAACCATTGTGATAATGTATTCGGACATCAATTTTCAACCGATGCTCGAGTTCATTGAATCAATGTATTATTATTGATTGCTTGATGTTCAAGTGATTATATCAATCCCCGAGAGGCATTAATTTCATCACCTGGATTTCAGAACAAAGTACATTCTACTAATGACCACTGTGTATCAGTCAATCAGCATCCAGCATGATATTAATGTTTTCTGTACATCAACTGATCAACTGCAGTCATTGAATTAAGGAACTCAGGACATTGACTCAATCACCGATACATTAATTCTAAGCCATGCGCACAATGACTTTCGAACATCGTTCAATGTTCGAAGACGTTAATATAATGTGAAAACACATCGATCTGAGCCTATAGGTTGCACATTTTGTTTTCATAAATAAAATAGACTAGACATATATATATATATATATATATATATATATATATATATATATATATATATATATATATATATATATATATATATATATATATATATATATATATATATATATATATATATATATATATATATTTATATATATATATATATATATATATATTTATTATATATTTATATATATATTATATATTCATATATATATATATATATATATATATATTATATAAGTATATAGATTTTATATATATAAATATATATATTATATATATATATATATATATATATATATATATATATATATATATATATATATTATATATATATATATATATATATAATATATATATATATATATATATATATATATATATATATATATATATATATATATATATATATATATATATATATATATTATATATATATTATATATATATAGTGACAGGTATATAATTGCAAATGGGGAAAAAATGTCCATATATTATTGCTAATGATGCTCCAAGCAATTATGATGGCACTGTCGAACGAGTTCGTTCCAAAGATAACTACAAACAGACACAAAAGATTCATTGAATTGGAATAATACAATTTATTCTTCAAATATTGACATAAGATATGTGTTTTACTGTATACAATTCCTGGATTGAGGTTTAAAAATAAGTATTCAATAAACTACCAAAACATAATACTTTCTGGAGAAAAACTTAAATTGGAAACATAAATAATATTTGAACAACTATTAACAGCTCTTATAACATTGAAAAACTTATATCTAATTCCATCGAAGTATGTATACTCTCCTTGAATTTTTGTTATATCTTCACCAATTGCGAACACAAAAGATTGAATTGAAGTTTTTTTCGAATTCAAAATGTATATCAATTTCTTGTGGTGTTTTTGCAAGATATAAAAATGAGTGCTGTAAGTGAATATTTTTTGTTATGCATTTTTCCAGTAATATCTTTCTTTACAACTTTGTTGGTGGCTGCCTCATCCCGCCCATCTGGAAATAAGAATATATTATGGTCGGAAATGAAAAAGGTGAATTCCAGATTTTAGAAAACTGATTTTTTTTCATTGGGACTCTACTTTTCAATGAAATAAGTATGTTATGAACTTTAAATATGATGTTCACGAAATATGTATCAAATTATTCTGAAGCTGTCATTTGATTTCATAACAAATGAAAAAAGTGTTCTCTTTCAACACTGTGACTAAAACAACCATCTGACATAGAATAATAATATCAAGCTCTTTTTGAACTACTAACATAAGCATCACGGGGTGAACACCATTCACTGAAATATACAATCTACACAAGCAGATACTCACTTTCCTCGATATTTTCGATTTCCAATGGGCCTAGTAAAAACTCAATCGCCTTGTCTGGACATTGCCATTGAACAGAAATGCAATGATTTTGGCACTTCTTTTTCACAGTTTTTGAGAAAAAATTTATCATTTTCGTTCTTCATGGTTGAGTCCATATCAATCTAGAAGTAAAGTTATAATAGTTAGTTGCAACTATAGCTATATTATATTGAATGTTATAGGTAATACATGAAATTATACAAGATTAAATTAAAAATCATGAAAAATATACTAGTTGACCATAGACAATTTAATATATTACATAAAGAGAACAAGGAAAATTCTTCAATAATTTTTAAAAAACATACCTACGCCACAGTTTGCAAAGTAGACATCTTATGTCAGAAAGTTTTGTATTCTAGCGACGGGTTTCTGCATTTTCGATCTCTGCGGTGAATTGTTGGTTTCCAATATCTTTGGTGGAGGGCGCTCTGGGTTGTTATACAGATAGTTGTCCGATCATGATTTATATTGGGGAAAAGTAAATACTGAATATATATGAAGGTGCTTGGAATATTTCGATTTCTACTTCAGATCCAGATCACACTTACAAGTATGGTCACAACCTGCAATAAATGATTATTTTTCAAGATGATGTTGAAATAGTGTAGACCGTCAAATTTTAGTAAATAGTAGATTTTTTGTAAATACAATTTTCTTTTCAGTAATTTAATGAATTTACAAGGGCATTTAGCAAAACAATGTATGAGCAAGTTCCATTATTGAGCATATCTATTTCTTATAGAAAAATTCGTAGTAGTTCGCGAAATAATATAAAAATTGTTCAAAATGCAATATATTTATATATTTTCAATATAAGTGCTCGAAACACGCCATGTTTTCATTCTTCGTCTCTTTCAACACTGTTCAGTGTAACTACTTATTTTTTTGAGATTGTATTCTGGCAAAAAATATTTTCGTAACTTTTATTCAAATGTTATAAAAAACTAACAAGATTCAAAAAATACAGTTACTGTACTTACCACCTTCTAGAAAAACTGCTTCCACAAAAATTTACTTATACACAAATAACATTTCACCGTTTGGCTGTTAGCGTTAGATAATCGTAAAGCGAATTAGGCGGAAATTTGGCATATTTACGTTGAGACGGTGGGGGTGCAGCCAGAAGTTCATCAATCCATTATTCTTTAAGCATTGTCCCAATGCTCTCGGACATTGACCGAATGACCGAAATACATTAGGTGATAAACGCAGTGCATTGCTATGATGAACTATACATAGGTTAATGTTTTCAATCATTAATGTTATGCTTATTGAACATAGCTTTATTAAAAGAGGGATTATGACAATGTGTCGTGATGATTAAAGGTACATAGTATTGATCACTATGTAGTCATTATCTTGATGTATTTTTCACATTGCCCTGATGTAAATAACATTATAAAGATGACTTTTTTCATTAGATTCATGATTCAATTACATTATCATAATGACATAGATTTCATTATAACAACAAAATCGTTGATTGATCAATCGCAGAAATTCATTATTATCAATAAATTTTGGACATTGTCCTAATGGAAAATACGTTATGATAATGAATATGCGGTCAATCATTGGCAGTGATTGATATCAGGCTCATTATTATTTTCTGTGTAGCGGAATTTACAATTTGCTGCCATAGTTCCTGGCGAGTATTTATTGTTTGGGAGTATACCAGTGATTTCATATGCCCCCAGAAATAGAAATCTAATGGATTACAATCGGGACTTCGAGGCGGCCACGGAAATTCACTACCTCTGCCAATCCAACGATGAGGAAATTTATTATCTAGATAATTCCGCACTATTGATGTATAATGGGGTGGTGCTCCATCTTGCATGAACCACATGCCTCTCCTTTGGTTAAGTGGCAATTGTTCTAGCTCATCGAAAAGTTTAGTTTGTAGAAACTCCAAATACGAATTACCATTTAAATTTTCAGGTAGTTCATATGGACCTAACAAACGGTCTCCGAGTATACCGCACCAAACATTAATTTTAAACTCGCGTTGAAAATGTGACTCACAATATAAATGAGGATTTTCAGTATCCCAACTGTGGCTATTCCTCCAGTTAAATATTCCTCTCCGTGTACAAGTAGCTTCGTCGCTAAAGATAACATTTTCATTAAAGTTTCAGATTTTCATTTTTTTTATTTGCCATCGACTGAGCGAAATTCAATCTTGCAGGAAGATCTCTTGGTAATAAGTTTTGTACTGGAGTAAAATGGTAAGGTTTCAAATTTCCCTTTTTCAGTATTCTAAAAACTGTAGATTGGCTTACCCCAGTCATTGAAGATAAGCGACGAGTGGTAAGTTGTGGATTTTCTGCAATTCTCACTAATATGTCATCTTCCTGATCTACAGAAATATGTTTAGGTCGGCCCACATCACGTTTTGGCTTGAATTGTCCAGTCTCTCCTAATCTTCTAAAAATATTGCGAAAGGTTTGATGATTGGGCTGAACTCTATCTGGATACATTTCTCCATATCTTTGAGTAGCAGCAAGACAGGAATAATTTTCTTGTGCATAAACACAAAGCGTATCGCGCATTTCAGTATTACAAAAAACATTAGGGCGCTGCATCTTCACTTAATCTGCTTTTAAAAAATTTATAACAGTCACAATCTTCATAGATAATATTGTCAACAACTGTCAGTTGTGACACCATCCTACTAGATCAAAATAATTATTTAAGACTTCCTCATATCTATTTCCAAATAAATGTGAACTGCATCTATTATGACTTTAGACACATGCATAATAATTACTTAATTAACAATTCTATTACAAAAACACCAACATGATTGATACATAATTAAAATCAAAGTTATTATGCAGCCATATGTTCAACGTTAAATATCTCGAAAAATAGTGGCTATACTCCCAAACGAGAAATACTAGCCAGGAACTATGGCAGCAAATTGTAAATTCCGCTAATTTTTTTGCGAATCAGCCAAACATATTTTTTTAAAGTTAGAGATCGTTCAACGAAAGAATGAAAAAACTTATTGAGGTAAACGGAGAGCATATTGAACATTTATTGTAAATTGTTTTCAAGTTTTGTTCATAAATTTGATATTCTTCCAAAATTTGTGAAGAAGATCTTCATAATTAAGTATTTATTTTGAACTTTTTTTATGTAGCGCTGGATATTTTTGTAGTTGTTATGTTTTAAATTGTTTGTTAATATTATTATAAATTTAAAACAAATACCTAATAATTTTTTTTTTCAATTTAAATACATGCAATCGTATGACAAAAAACCCGATATGACTCGTACATTAAAATCAAAGGAATTGTGCAGCCATATGTTCAACGTTAAATATCTCGAAAAATAGTGGCTCTAGCGTTACGAAAAAAGAATACCTTATTTACAGAGAAAATATAGGAGAATCGAAAAATTATACTGAAATGACAATTTTGCCAGTGGCGTAGAATTTAGGAAACGAGAACTCTTCCCGTGCCCCTGCCGTACGCCACTGGTGATAGCGAGAAAGTCTTCTTTACTATTATTTGATGTGTCCCAAACTACTTTAACTTACTGCCAAATATCATAAAGAAATATCAAGCAGCATTGAAGTAATGAACAAAATTCATTTTTAATAATCGAAATAAAACACCCTGTAACTCAGTAAGGAGAAATATTTTATATAAGCAAATTGGGTTAGATCTTCATATTTTGAGCTCAAAATTCTCCCGTTAAAATATTTACACGTATTAATGAATCACCCTGTATATATATATATATATATATATATATATATATATATATATATATATATATATATATATATATATATATATATATATATATATATATATTTATATATATATATATATATATATATATATATATATATATATATATATATATATATATATATATATATATATATATATATATATATATATATATATATATATATATATATATATATATATTTATATATATATATATATATATATATATATATATATATATATATATATATATATATATATATATATATATATATACATATATATGAAAAGATATGATGAGATTTTTCAAATCTTTCACGCGGTTCATTCCGTGAACCAAGTTTTTCAAATACTTCCGACGGCGGAAATCTTTCTGAACATTTTATACATATATATATATATATATATATATATATATATATATATATATATATATATATATATATATATATATATATATATATATATTTCTATATATTTATATATATATATATATATATATATATATATATGTATATATATATATATATATATATATATATATATACGGCAACTTCAGTTGCCGCGGAGTCACCAGACGTACAGCAGCACTTGAAAATGCCAAATGAGATTTTGGCGAAACGCCGTGAAAACGGTGCTTCTCAGCGCCAACAAAACTTTCGAAACAATCGGATTGAACCCCGGAATCTTTCTCAGATTCATTCCACCATCCGAGACAACATACGATATAACATATATATATATATCTATATATATATATACATATATATATATATATATATATATATATGTATATATATATTTATATATATATATATATATATATATATATATATATATATATATATATATATATATGTATATATATATATATTTATATATATATATATATTATATATATATATATATATATATATATATATATATATATATATATATATATATACATATATATGAAAAGATATGATGAGATTTTTCAAATCTTTCACGCGGTTCATTCCGTGAACCAAGTTTTTCAAATACTTCTGACAGCGGAAATCTTTCTGAACATTTTATACATATATATATATATATATATATATATATATATATATATATATATATATATATATATATATATATATATATATATATATATATATATATATATATATATATATATATATATATTTATATATATATATATATATATATATATATATATATATATATATATATATATATATATATATATATATATATATATATATATATATATATATATATATATATATATATATATATATATATATATATATATATATATATATATATATATATATATATATATATATATATATATATATATATGGCTTGAATGGCTTCACTTGCACTTTTTAAATAGTTGATGGAATCCGTCGTTACTACGTGATAATTTAACATGATTAACAAAACTAAATTTGATTTTACTACGTTTATTATCACAAAATATTTTGAAAAATATAACACTGCGATTGCAATTTCGGTCACTAGACCATCATCGGGCAGATTGAGTTAAGAACAGTATATATATATATATATATATATATTATATATATATATATATATATATATATATATATATATATATATATGTTCAGAAAGATTTTCCGCGGTCGGAAGTATTTGAAAAACTTGGTTCACGGAATGAACCGCGTGAAAGATTTTTGAAAAATCTCGGACGTTTCGGCTCCTTTTGCGAAGCCATCTTCAGGAGAATTAGAAGGGGGAATAATCAGAATCGTGGTCTCACTAACCTTGATATAAAAAGTGTTTACTCCCTGTCACATGTAACGAGCTGCTTGTACCTGAATTTACAGCTGAGCAGAGAGGTTAATGTGTTTACCACATAAAAGTTTTATTTCAATATAGTACAGAGTGGTGAAAAAAATATATGTCACAATTTCGGTCACTAGACCATCATCGGGCAGATTGAGTTAAGAACTATATATATATATATATATATATATATATATATATATATATATATATATATATATATATATATATATATATGTTCAGAAAGATTTCCGCGGTCGGAAGTATTTGAAAAACTTGGTTCACGGAATGAACCGCGTGAAAGATTTGAAAAATCTCGACGTTTCGGCTCCTTTTGCGAAGCCATCTTCAGGAGAATTAGAAGGGGAATAATTCAGAATCGTGGCCTCAATAACCATAATTTAAAAATTGTTTACACCCTGTAACATGTAACGAGCTGCTTGTACCTGAATTTACTGCTGAGCAGATAGGTTAATGTGGTTACCACATAAAAGTTTTATTTCAATATAGTACAGAGTGGTGAAAAAAATTGCATCAAAGTTTGGGCACATTTTTTTTTGAATAACTTCTTAAAGTTGAATGGAACATTTTGTAGTTAGTGGCATATTTTGACGCAGAATTAGATTTCCTTTGAAACTACATCAGGGTTCCCTATACCTGGGTTCCCTATACCTATCTCTCATGGTTTTTACTACGCCTAATACGTTTTTATATTCTACTTATAAGTAATTTTTTCATCTTAATAATGGAACATCCTGTATTGTAATTAAAAAGCATTTTTGAAATCTTTTTATCAAGGAACACTTAGATTCGCCAAACGCACGAGTTTAAATTTATTGCCATTTCTGAACTCTTGAAACATTCTTGAGAATGAAGGATCACCTGTCAATCAATATGTCATCGTATACAGGCTGTTCCATTTAACTTTAAGAAGTTATTCCATAAAAAATTTGCCCAAACTTTGATGCAATTTTGTTCACCACTCTGTAAAATGTTGAAATAAAACTTTTTATGTGGTAGTTAACTTTAACCTTTCAGCTGGGCAGTAAACTCAGCTACAAGCAGCTCGTTACATGTTACAGGGTGTAAACAATTTTTAAATTATGGTATTTTTCAATTTCTCAGCAACGGTTAGTTTTAGGTATAGGATATACAGCAGTAACTGACCTTTATTTGGTCTATAGTATCTAAAAATATGAAAAAATATAGGGTGTTCTAAGAGAAACTTGATATGTATCATTTTTTGAGTTACCCTGTATATTTCAAAATAATTTTGGAAAATGCTTCTTATGGTCCCACATATGACTGTGCTAAATTTTTTTCCCACTCTCTTCATTTCTCATAGAAACACCGAGGCGAATGTAGTGGGCCACCCTGTATACATTCATATATATATATATATATATATATATATATATATATATATATTATATATTTATAATAGATGATACCCGTTTTGAAAGTATTTTCTCTTATAATAAAATAAATATACTTCTGAAATGATATCTCATTTTTAGTGTTTTTATTTTGATAGTGAAATATGAAAATATACAAGAGAACAGTAATGGTTAAGAAATGGAACACATGTATTGGAATAGCAATTCCTAAATTACTGGAGCCCTCATACTACTTTCAAGGAATATTTTCGTGCTTAGCTCGTGAGCATTTCTATTGGTTGGTAACTTATTAGTGACTAGCTCTATGATGAAGAAAAAGATGCAAAGTGAGGTTATTTGTCTTCTTAATTTGGTAGGTAAATAAACACGAAGTCTATTTCTTCAAGTGTTTTATGATATTCTGTTTGTAAATTGAGAGTTGGAAATATATGGATAAGGTGTTCAATTTTCCTTTTGAAGCCCTTGGAAACATGAGGAAATCGAATATGTAGATGAAGGATAATAATCATGGTACCTTTAACTTCCCTCATTCATGATGAAATTCTCTGACATCCAATATATAGTACATGGACACGTTATATTCTATCTATATCAGTAGAATCCCTTCAGCCAAAGCCATTAAATTTGATTGTCGGTGACAGTTCTATTGTTAAACATGACAGTTCCAGGAAGTCATAAATCATGACAGGTCTATTGTTAGACATACCAGGTGTTCATGACAGGTCTATTGTTAGACATGACAGGGGTATATTAACTAATGATTGATGGTGACAGGTGAATGGGGTTCGTGGGTGGTCTAGAAAATTAAAAGAAGTTATTCATCGGAGGTTCGACGTGGGGGTCAGTAACCGTGGGAATTGAATATTTCTTTTCTTTACAAATTTTGATAGTCTAGGCCAAAAAAGAAAGCCCATACACAATCATATTTCTTTAATCATTTATATTGACCAAACCGATAAACTTATCAATCAAAACTGTTATTCAATCAAATCTTTTTAGATGTAATTACGAACAAAAATCTGAAATTTCATAAAACCTGTTAGGTAATTATATGAATATAAATAATTAATTGAATTTATGATTCCTGGATACCTTTTTACTAATGATTCGTACATATATTAAATTTGGTGAGAATGAAAAAATAATTTTCCTTTAAATAATCAAATCAAAAGTTTAATTATTTTCTCTCTTAGGTGGAAATATCAAAATATTTCTAAAACTTCATCTATGTAAATGAAGCTTAATTCACTTTCTCTTTTAACAACCGGGATTACCCAGTTACATCCAACGAAATTAATTTCTGGTTTCCCTAACTGAAATAAAGATATCCGATAATTATAAACATACAATACAATAGTACCTAGTCCTCCATAATGAAATTGATGCATTTCATATCTCTTTAATCATTTATATTGACCAAACCGATAAACTTATCAATCAAAACTGTTATTCAATCAAATCTTTTTAGATGTAATTACGAACAAAAATCTGAAATTTCATAAAACCTATTAGGTAATTAATGTAGTAAGCTGAATACACTTGTGTGTGACAAATTATTAATATAAGAACTTTGTATAAAGTGTATAAATCAATTTTTATTTTAATAGCAGAGCGCTTTCGACTATCGTCATCATCAGTGCAACCTGAAAGTAAACACTCTAATTGAACCAAAGATTATGAAATTAAATTGATGTTACTAAAATAAGTTGAGAGATTTGGAAAAAAAGTTCTTAAATTTAGAGTACTCACTTAGTCAGGTAACACGAAGACATCAATCAGAAGAAACAGACACAAGAGATAATAACATCGGTTACAAACATTTATGGAGAGGAAGGACATCTCTGTCTAGTTTTATCTAGACAGAGGTCTAGTAAAACTAGACAGAGATTTCCTTCCTCTCCATAAAAGTATACTTTAGATTGTTTTCACGATTTTCCTTCATTAACCTTAAATTTGTTTTGTCAGGTTGTCGCCTTAATTTTCAGTATTTGGTTTATTTTGCTACCTTGGGTTAGTGTGTTATTTCGTTGACTTTGAAAGACATGCAATTGATTGCTAAGACATGTCCACATGGCCAATTTATTAATTTATTATATTATTGTATTATTTACTTTGAATTTAATTTTAGTGGATTAATCCTAAATGTTTGTAACCGATGTTATTATCTCTTATGTCTGTTTCTTCTGATTGATGTCTTCCTGTTACCTGACTAAGTGAGTACTCTAAATTTAAGAACTTCTTTTCCAAATCTCTCAACTAATTTTAGCAATTTAATTTCATAATCTTTGGATCAATTAGAGTGTTTACCTTCAGGTTGCACTGATGATGACGATAGTCGAAAGCGCTCTGCTATTTAAATAAAAATTGATTTATACACTTTATACGAAGTTCTTAGATTAATAATTTATTAGGTAATTATATGAATATAAATAATTAATTGAATTTATGATTCCTGGATACCTTTTACAAATGATTTTTACATATACTCAATTTGGTGATATTGAATTATTTATGGAACTTTTTTCATATAAGATTCACTAATTTTTTTCATAGAAGAACAAAATAACTTAAGTAACTTTTTTCCTATAAGATGCATGGAATTCATCAAATCAATCAGATTTTATTTCTCTGATTAGGCAGAATGCAAAATTTTTCATTATAGATCTCATATTTTCTTTTTCTGTTTAATTTTATGTATACCACAAGCTTCAATTTGAAGCGTAGATAAAAAAATGTCATTTACCTGGAATGAAAAAATATTTTTCCTTTAAATAATCAATTCAAAAGTTTAATCATTCTAACTCTTAGTTGGAAATATCAAAATATTTGTAAAACTTCATCTATGTAAATGAAGCTAAATTCACTTTCTCTTTTAACAACCGGGATTACCCAGTTACATCTAACGAAATTAATTTCTGGTTTCCCTAACTGAAATAAAGATATCCGATAATTATAAACATACAATACAATAGAACTTAGTCCTCCAAAATGAAATTGATGCATTTCATATTTCTTTAATCATTTATATTGGCCAAACCGATAAAATCATCAATTGAAATTATAAAAACTTATTGAATCAAATCTTTACAGATGTAATTACGAACCAAGATCAGAAATTTCACAGAACTTATTAGGTATTATATGAATAAAAATAATTAATTGAATATATGATTCCTGCATTCATTGTATAAATGATTTGTCCATGCATTCAATTTGGTGAACATTGAAATTAAATAACTTATGCAATTTTTTATAAGATTCATAAAATTTTTTCATGAAGAACAAAATAACTTACGGAACTTTCTTCCTATAAGATTCATAAAGTGTTTTCATAAAGTTTTTATTTCTTACGACTTAACTTAATTACTCGGAGAACGCACTCATAACTGAAAAAAATTTTGGATTCGTATTATTTTATTTCAATATTGAGAATATTGTGTTAGATAGTATCATTTGATAGAGATATTATGTATACTATTAGTAATGTAATTGTATATAAATGCGATGTTGGTAGAGCTATGTACAAAAATGTATGATATTATATAACAATAAACTTTATTTCAGAAAATTTATTTATCTTATTACAAACCTTCTTATGTGAAACACTAAATTATTAAAAAATTTAATTTAAACATTAGTTTACATGCATGAAAACAGGTCCCTCATACTAGGGGAAAAAAAGTGTACACGTATAAATTTTCAAAAAACCTTAATTACATGTGTGATGAATCAGTTGTAAATATCGTATATTATTTCGATGAATGACGGCCAGCTTTTTGGATAAAAAAAATTTTTCATATAAAATATAGACAAAATCTCCTAGTGTTTAAAAATTATGATGCTAATACGATACTTAAGAATGTTTCACTGTAGAAATAGAAAGAAATAATAATAACACTGTCTTGAAATTGCATATTGGTTTGAAATATGGAATAAGAGATTGCTTTTCAAATATAAATAATAGTATTTGACTTTAGAACTATGCAAATGAAAAAAACGCTTTATAAAATGTAGCTAAAGAATAATCATATACAATATAAACATAATTTTTTAAATCTTGTGTACTAGAACTGTTTTTTTTTAGAAAACTTTGTGTGATAAGAAATGAATAAAACGTACTTTCTTATTATTTCATGAAATATCGAACCAACATAAACGTTGAACTTTTTCACTGTACGCCACTGACAATTCGAATAAATTCATTAGTACACTCGATGAATTATTTTTGGGTTGATTTCCCTTGTGGAGTTATTTGGGTCTTCTTTTTTCGAATTACATAACTTGCTTGTGAAACATAAAACTACTTTTTGAAAGATATAAAACTTTATTACTAAATTTGGCAGAAAGTTCATAAAATATATTTCACAACTTGAAAACCATGAGGGAGGCTATCGAAATTCTCAGGAAGCAGACGTCTTTTATTAAATTGTACTGAATAAATTTTAGATTCTAGTTTCTACACTATATGATAATTTCGATAACGTGCTATTTTTTTCTAGGGATCTAAAATTCGTTTACAAAACTCTTGAATTTTTAGGAAGTTTTTCCCGTTGATCGCAAAAACTGTACCTTTTTTGAAAGTACTATTCCATATATTTAGTTTTGATCATTACTACAATTAGATGACCAACAGCTAATTTCTAGTTTTAATTTTAAAAATTGAATTTACGTATTCTGTAAATAACCCGTCTTATGCATATCCTATAGGTTATAGTTCAAAGTCAGAATTACATTTAAGGTTTGTTAGAATGCGTGTATCAGTCGTTCATAATATTTTGTTTCTTGAAAAGTCAAAATCGATATGATTAAAATTCTTTTCGTTACATGAAACGAATCGAATGCTTAAATAGATGTGAATATTAAGAAATACAGGTAAATTGAAGAACTCATGATTAGGAAGAATGCGAAATTTTTTATAATAGATCTCATATTTGCCTTTTCTGTTTGATTTTTGTATGCCACTAGCTTTAATTTGAATCGTAGATAAAACAAGAATGCCATATACCTGAAAGGAAAAAATATTTTTCTTTTAAATAATCAAATTGATAGTTTGATTAATCTCTTAGATGGAAATATCAAAATATTTTCAAAATTTTATGTATTCAAATGAAACTAAATACTCTTTATCTTTTAACAACTGGGGTAATCTCAGTTACACCCGAAGAAATTAATTTGTGGTTTCCCTAACCCAAATAAAGATTTCCGATAATTATAGAAATGCAACACAATAGCACCTTATCCTCCAAAATGACATTAATGCATTTCATATTTCTTCAATCATTTATATTGACTAAACGATAAACTTATCAATCAAAACTGTTATTCAATCAAATCTTTCCAGATGTAATTTCACAAAACCTATTAGGTAATTATATGAATATAAATAATTAATTGAATTTATGATTCCTGGATACCTTTTACTAATGATTTGTACACATATTCAGTTTGGAGATATTGAATAATTTATGGAACTTTTTTCATATAAGATTCACAAAATTTTTTTATGGAAGAAGAAAATAACTTATGTAACTTTTTTCCTATAGGATGCATGAAATTTTTTTCATCAGATTTTATTTCTTTCGACTTGCTAAGGGAACGCATTCATAAGTGCAAAAATCTTGCATTTGTATTATTTTATCATTGACAGTAGTATATAGGCTGAGCCGGTTCTACCGCACTTTGGGTCATTTTGACATGTTAATTCCCATAAGGAAATCTAAGGTCCAAAATTGCAAAAATGGTTCCCTTTTGCCTTGGGGTCAATGACCTCTCTGACCTCTCTGATTTATGTATTGGAGTCAATGACCATTATTCATATTATACTATACAAGGGAAATATAACATAAGGGAGGCTATCGAAATTTTCAGGAAGCAGACGTCTTTTATTAAATTGTACAGAATAAATTTTAGATTCTGGTTGCTACACTATATGATAATTTTGGTTTTTCTAGAGATCTAAAATTCTTTTACAAAACTCTTGAATTTTTAGGAAGTTTTTCCCGTTGACAGCAAAAACTGTTGAAAAACATTTTTCGAAATATCATTCCATACCTTTGAAAGTACTATTCTATATATTTAGTTTTGATCATTACTACAATTAGATGACCAACAGCTATTTTCTAGTTTTAATTTTAAAAATTGAATTTACGTATTCTGTAAATATCCCGTCCTTTTGTTTCTTGAAAAAGTCAAAATCAATATGATTAAAACTTTTTTCGTTACATGAAACGAATCGAAGGCTAAAATAGATGTGAATATTAAAAAATACAGGTAAATTGAAGAATGAATGATTGGGAAGAATGCGGAATTTTTATAATAGATCTCATATTTGCTTTTTCTGTTTGATTTTATGTATGCCACAAGCTTCAATTTGAATCGTAGATGAAACAAGAATGGTATATACCTGAAAGGAAAAAATATTTTTTTTCTAAGTAATCAAATTGATAGTTTCATTAATCTCTTAGATGGAAATAACAAAATATTTCTGAAATTTCATGTATGCAAATGTAACTAAATTCACTTTATCTTTCAACAACTGAGATAACGCAGTTACACCCGACGAAATTAATTTGTGGTTTCCCTAACCCAAATAAAGATTTCCCATAATTACAGAAATGCAACACAATAGCACCTAATCCTTCAAAATGAAATTGATGCATCTCATATTTCTTTAATCATTTATATTGACCAAACGATAAACTTATCAATCAAAACTGTTATTCAATCAAATCTTTCCAGATGTAATTACGAACAAAAATCTGAAATTTCACAAAACCTATTAGGTAATTATATGAATATAAATAATTAATTGAATTTATAATTCCTGGATACCTTTTACTAATGATTTGTACATATATTCAATTTAGTGATAATTTATGGAACTTTTTTCATATAAGATTCACAAATTTTTTTTTTGGAAGAACAAAATAACTTATGTAACTTTTTTCCTATAAGATGCATGAAATTTTTATCATCAGATTTCATTTCTTACGACTTGCTCAGGGAACGCATTCATAAGTGAAAAATTTTTGAATTTATATTATTTTATCATTCACAGTTTAGCATACGATCTAGTGAGTTTATCAAATATAACTTAGACCAAGTGGAAACTGTCAATGATAAAATAATACAAATTCAGAATTTTTTCACTTATGAATGCGTTCTCTGAGCAAGTCGTAAGAAATAAAATCTGATGAAAAAAATTTCATGCATCTTATAGGAAAAAAGTTACATAAGTTATTTTGTTCTTCCATAAAAAAAAATTTGAGAATCTTATATGAAAAAAGTTCCATCAATTATTCAATATCACCAAATTGAATATATGTACAAATCATTAGTAAAAGGTATCCAGGAATCATAAATTCAATTAATTATTTATATTCATATAATTACCTAATAGGTTTTGTGAAATTTCAGATTTTTGTTCGTAATTACATCTGGAAAGATTTGATTGAATAACAGTTTTGATTGATAAGTTTATCGTTTGGTCAATATAAATGATTAAAGAAATATGAGATGCATCAATTTCATTTTGAAGGATTAGGTGCTATTGTGTTGCATTTCTATAATTATCGGAAATCTTTATTTGGGTTAGGGAAACCACAAATTAATTTCGTCGGGTGTAACTGCGTTATCCCAGTTGTTGAAAGATAAAGTGAATTTAGTTACATTTGCATACATGCAATTTTAGAAATATTTTGATATTTCCATCTAAGAGATTAATCAGACTATCAATTTGATTATTTAAAAGAAAACTAATTTTTCCTTTCAGGTATATGGCATTCTTGTTTCATCTACGATTCAAATTAAAGCTTGTTTCATACATAAAATCAAACAGAAAAAGCAAATATGAGATCTATTATAAAAAATTTCGCATTCTTCCCAATCATTCATTCTTCAATTTACCTGTATTTCTTAATATTTACATCTATTTAAATTCAAGTATTCGATTCGTTTCATGTAACGAAAAAAGTTTTAATCATATTGATTTTGATTTTTTCAAGAAACAAAACGACGGGATATTTACAGAATACGTAAATTCAATTTTTAAAATTAAAACTAGAAAATAGCTGTTAGTCATCTAATTGTAGTAATGATCAAAACAAAATATATGGAATAGTACTTTCAAAGGTATGGAACGATATTTCAAAAATGTTTTCTAACAGTTTTTGCTGTCAACGGGAAAAACTTCCTAAAAATTCAAGAGTTTTGTAAAAGAATTTTAGATCCCTAGAAAAATCAAAATTATCATATAGTGTAGCAACCAGAATCTAAAATTTATTCAGTACAATTTAATGAAATACGTCTGCTTCCTGAAAATTTCGATAGCCTCCCTTATGGTTTTCAAGTTGTGAAATATAATTTATGAACTTTCTGCCAAATTTAGTAATAAAGTTTTATATCTTTCGAAAAGTAGTTTTATGTTTCACAAGCAAGTTATGTAATTCGAAAAAAAAGACCCAAATAACTCCACAAGGGAATTCAACCCAAATATAATTCATCGAGTGTACTAATGAATTTATTCGAATTGTCAGTGGCGTACAGTGAAGAAGTTTAACATTTATGTTCGTTCGATATTTCATGACATAATAAGAAAGTACGTTTTATTTATTTCTGATCACACATAGTTTCCTAAAAAAAAGCAGTTCTAGTACACAAGATTTAAAAAATTATTTGTTTATATTGTATATGATTATTCTTTAGCTACATTTTATATAGCGTTTTTTTCATTTGCATAGGTTTAAAGTCAAATACTATTATTTATATTTGAAAAGCAATCTCTTATTCCATATTTCAAACCAATATGCAATTTCAAGACAGTGTTATTATTATTTCTTTCTATTTCTACAGTGAAACATTCTGAAGTATCGTATTAGCATCATAATTTTTAAACACTAGGAGATTTCGTCTATATTTTATATGAAGAGTTTTTTTTATTCAAAAAGCTGGCCGTCATTCATCGTAATGATATACGATATTTACAACTGATTCATCACACATGTAATTAAGGTTTTTTAAAAATTTATACGTGTACACTTCTTTTCCGCTAGTATGAGGGACCTGTTATCATGCATGTAAACGAATGTTTAAATTACATTTTTTAATAATTTAGTGTTTCAAATGAGAAGGTTTGTAATTAGATAAATAAATTTTCAGAAATAAAGTTTATTGTTATATAATATCATACATTTTTGTACATAGCTCTACCAACATCGCATTTATATACAATTACATTACTAATAGTATACATAATATCTCTATCAAATGATACTATCTAACACAATATTCTCAATATTGAAATAAAATAATCCAAATCCAAAATTTTTTTCAGTTATGGCTGCGTTCTCTGAGTAATTAAATTAAGTCGTAAGAAATAAAAACTTTATGAAAACACTTTATGAATCTTATAGGAAAAAAGTTCCATAAGTTATTTTGTTCTTCATAAAAAATTTTTAAGAATCTTATAAAAAATTGCATAAGTTATTCAATTTCAATGTTCACCAAATTGAATGCATGGACAAATCATTTATACAATGAATGCAGGAATCATATATTCAATTAATTATTTTTATTCATATAATACCTAATAAGTTCTGTAAAATTTCTGATCTTGGTTCGTAATTACATCTGTAAAGATTTTATTCAATAAGTTTTTATAATATCTATTGATGAGGTTATCGGTTTGGCCGATATAAATGATTAAAGAAATATGAAATGCATCAATTTCATTTTGGAGGACTAGGTTCTATCGTATTGTATGTTTATAATTATAGGATATCTTTATTTCAGTTAGGGTAACCAGAAATTAATTTCGTTGGATGTAACTGGGTAATCCCGGTTGTTAAAAGAGAAAGTGAATTTAGCTTCATTTACATAGATGAAGTTTTAGAAATATTTTGTTATTTCCAACTAAGAGAGAGAAAAATTAAACTTTAGATTTGATTATTAAACGAAAAAATTATTTTTTCATTCCAGGTAAATGACATTTTTTTTTATCTACGCTTCAAATTGAAACTTGTGGTAAACATAAA
This sequence comes from Cynegetis impunctata, assembly GCA_030704885.1. Lineage (NCBI taxonomy): Eukaryota > Metazoa > Arthropoda > Insecta > Coleoptera > Coccinellidae > Cynegetis > Cynegetis impunctata. The sequence continues at coordinate 50,077 of JARQZK010005276.1, read as the reverse complement.
ATTAAACAGAAAAAGAAAATATGAGATCTATAATAAAAAATTTCGCATTCTGCCTAATCAAAGAAATAAAATCTGATTGATGTGATGAATTTCATGCATCTTATAAGAAAAAAGTTACTTAAGTTATTTTGTTCTTCCATACAAAAATTTGTGAATCTTATATGAAAAAAGTTCCATAAATTATTCAATCTCATCAAATTCAATATATGTACAAATCATTAGTAAAAAGGTATCCAGGAATCATAAATTCAATTAATTATTTATATCCATATAATTACCTAATAGGTTTTATGAAATTTTAGATTTTTGTTCGTAATTACATCTAAAAAGATTTGATTGAATAACAGTTTTGATTGATAAGTTTATCGGTTTGGTCAATATAAATGATTGAAGAAATATGATTGTGTATGGGCTTTCTTTTTTGGCCTAGACTATCAAAATTTGTAAAGAAAAGAAATATTCAATTCCCACGGTTACTGACCACCCACGTCGAACCTCCGATGAATAACTTCTTTCAATTTTCTAGACCACCCACGAACCCCATTCACCTGTCACCATCAATCATTAGTTAATACACCCCTGTCATATCTAACAATAGACCTGTCATGAACACCAGGTATGTCTAACAATAGACCTGTCATGATTTACGACTTCCTGGAACTGTCATGTTTAACAATAGACCTGTCACCATCAATCAAATTTAATGGCTTTGGCTGAAGGGATTCTACTTATATCTTCAAAAGAAGCTTTTGGTATTCTAATAAAATAATCTGAATGGTAATATTCCTATTATTCCTACTATTGACCAACATAGAATGCTCCAAGCTCTTTCTGACTGCCGAATAGACCATCGATACACCGCATTGATTAAAAACATCTACGGGACTGCAACATCATGTGTTAGGCTCCATGAGGATACCGGCAAGTTCAAAATCGAACGAGGAGTGCGTCAGGGTGACACCATATCACCAAAACTTTTTACAAATCTACTTGAGTACACGTTGAAGGAGATAAATTAGAATAACATGGGCGTTAACATAAATGGAGAAGACCTGAATCATCTTAGGTTTGCAGATGATGTTGTCTTGATTTCGGATAGAATAGACAAAGCCACACAGATGCTGCACGATCTAGAAAAAGCGTCAAGAACGGCTGGACTAAAGATAAACTCTTCAAAAACACAATATATGACAAATCTGGTGATGAGCGGAAATATTTCCTTGGGAGGGCACCAAGTACAACAAGTATCGTCCTACAAATATCTTGGACATGAAATCCGTGTTGGACGAGACAACCAAACTATTGAATTTCAGAGACGAATAGGACTCACCTGGGCAGCTTTCGGGAACCTGAGGGATGTGTTTAGGTCCGACATGAGCGGAAACGCTTACTCTGACAAAAAACTCCATCAACAAATTACATGTGACACAACGAGCTATGGAGAGAGCCATTCTGGGTATTTCTTTAAGAGATAGAATCCAGAACAACGAAATAAGAAGAAGAACATGTGTAACGGATGTCGTCAGGAGAATAACAACATTAAAATGGAATTGGGCAGGACACATTGCAAGAACAACTGACGACAGATGGACCAAGAAGATCCTTGAATGGAGGCCGAGACACGAGGCGTACCGAAATAGAGGTCGACCACCAACGAGATGGCATGATGATATAAGGCGCATCAAGCACAACTGGATGCAGGCGGCGCAGTGCAGGGAGGAGTGGCATGGATTACGGGAGGCCTATGTTCAGCAGTGGACGAAACAAGGCTAATTGATGATGATGATGATGAATATTCCTTCATATTGATAATGAATTTTGATATTTAATACTTACGATAAGAATGTGAATTGAATATTAAATTTTAATTTCAAATAGTTGATGGAATCCGTCGTTACTACGTGATAATTTAACATGATTAACGAAACTAAATTTGATTTTACTACGTTTATTATCACAAAATATTTTGAAAAATATAACACTGCGATTGCAATTTCGGTCACTAGACCATCATCGGGCAGATTGAGTTAAGAACTTTAATTTCAATCCTAATTCGTAATATGACTTAGGTACTTCACTATATTCTCATGTACAGGAATCTGCCAGGTGTTCTTTGAATCAATCTTCATTTTTATATTTTATAAGTTCTACTGAGATTAAAATTATAATATCATTACAGTTACATTGTTCACTCTTATCCCCATCCTATTTTAAATATATGTGTATTCTCACTTGTGAATTTATATCTCATTTTTAATATCATGCAGGTTTTATAAACAACCTGCCACACAGTTCAGAAATATATTTTAATTTTGCAGATTTTTGTAAGTTTTAACCAGAGTAGGAACTGGACACTGCCTCAAACCACTGTCAATTGACCTCAGGCATATCTTTTTTGAAACTAAATATTGTTTTCCACATGCAGCTTAGTGGACCTACAGTCTGCCAAACTTTTTATTCACTTGTGACGCCATAATTTGAATACAAAGAAGCATTGTCTTCAGGGTGTGAAACACTGAAAATATAAAACAAATAAAAACTGATTTGCGTACTTTCAAATGAAGCATTCAGATACCATCCGTTTTATTTCTGTTATGTGAAGTAAAAATTGAACCATACGGTTATCTTGTCGAAAAATAAGTGCTAATTCCTAAGAGTGGGGAGTTAGAACAGGTTTAGTAATTTAAACTACTTGTTTTTATTCATTCACTCTATTGCAACAATACTAGTGTTCTTTCGTACTGAACGAAGTGATTTATGTAAATAAAATCAGACAGATCAGTTTGAGCGGTCGTTCTTTCGTTCTTACTCAGTTCCCTCCTCCACAACTTGAAAGTGATCGTAAGTAATTATTCTGAACGCAGAATATCAATTAGATTACATTGGCAAAGTTAACCTTAAAATTTGAAGTTTAATTTTCACACAGATATGATGAAAATGAGCGGGCATTCAGTGAATTAATGTGCTCTGATTGCGAAATCACTTTAACTTCGATTAGATAAGTTCAATCAGTCGTATCAGTACTAACGAACAATAGTATTACCTACATCCGATAGATAATTCTTGTACAATATTGATTCAGAATAAATTGTCCTTTGATTATATTTAAAATAGTAATTTCCAGCTACCAATATTGGCTATTAGTTCCCATTACAACTTATCATTGAATATTCAGATCAAAGTTCAAAACTATGAATTCAAACTATGAACACATTGTAGTTCCGTGCTTTACACTTGTTGCTACTATTCATACTAATACTGAAAGTTCAATTCTTCTTGTTTGTTAAGTTTATATGGTAATTTCCAGTCAACAATATTGGCTTCTAGTTTACATTACTAGATATAATTTATATTTTCCCTGATTTTTCAAATATTCATTATATCTTTTATTCGTACAGTTTATTATGTGGACAATAACACATTGTTTTTTATCAGGATTACTTGAAAGTTATGAAAGTTATATGGTGATTTCCAGTTAACCATATCAGCTCGTAGTTTCCATTATATGATTGAATTTATGTTTTCTTTCTCATTTCTATTACTTATTACATGAAAAATTGTAATACCTCATTTTTTGAATATAATTATATTCCGGTTCCATGATCCACACTACTTGCTTTTATCAATTCTGTTTATTATGTGGACTATAACACATCCTCTTTTTTATCAGGACGACTTGAAAGTGTTCAAGCCCATTGTTATGTTTATCTGTATTCTGCATAAGTCATTGCCATTGGCTATGATTTTCCATGAATTAAGGTTTTTATTTCCATATTATTTATTTTTCCTGATGTATCTTATTGAGTACAGCAATTTTCATACAGGAATCGTTGATCGGACGTTTGCCTCTATTATTAAAATTATGAGAATTGAGAATCAATAATATAACCTAACTTATGTCAAATCAAACTTCATTGTGAAATTCATATGCATCTTATTTTCTCATTTCATTCATATTACAACGTGGCATCACCGACCTTGCTGCTGTACTGTCGCGTGGCGATGTAATCCGGCCCCCATTAAAAAATTTATTCAGTTAGTTGATAATCTTAAGAATATCAAGATTCCTTAAAATGCTAAATTAATTTCATTTGACGTTTTCAACTTATTTCCTACCACGCCAACTCAAGAAGTTAATAATAATGTTAGGCGATATCTAGAGATGAACACAAATTTAACAATTCAGGCAGTCAACGAAACAATCTCTTCAATGAAATATTTTACAAACAAGAAGACAAATTGCCCATGGGATCACCGTTATCGCCTTTGTTGTGTGAAATTTTCATGAATTATTTAGAAGAGAAAATATTCAATTCTGATAATAATTTAATTACTAATATTTCATTATGAAGGCGATATGTAAATAATATTTTAGCAAGTTTTCACTTTGAAAACCTACTTATTAAAATGGGTGCGATTAGCAAAGTTGGACCTAGGACCAAGATAGTTTTTCATTTCATGACTTTTTATGATGCTTGGCACCAAAACCTTAATTCTCTCTCTCTCTCTCTCTCTCTCTCTCTCTCTATATATATATATATATATATATATATATATATATATAAATATATATTAATATATATATATATATATATATATATATATATATATATATATATATATATATATATATATATATATATATATAATATATATATATATATATATATATATATATATATATATATATATATATATATTTATATATATATATATATTTATATATATATATATATATATATATGTTCGTATGTATGTGCTTGTGTATTTTAGCGTTGTGTACACGATAATGGGCACAATTATGGAGCAATTGGCTTGAAAGTTTGTCAATAGGTAGTTTCGTATGATATCTTGGATGGGATTGTTTTTGGTTCGAATTGTTTGGGGAGTTGACCCCCCTGGGGAGAAAATAAATCTTGTTTACACGATAACGGGTGCAAGTTTGAAGCAATAGGGTTGAAAGTTTGTAAATAGGTAGTTTCGTATGAAATCTTTGATAGGATTGTTTTTATTTCGAATTGGTTGTGAAGTTGACCCCCTGGGGAAAGAAATAAATCTTATTTACACGATAAAGCTCGCAATTTTGTAGCAATAGGGTTAAAAGTTTGTATCTTAGTGCAGGCATTCAAGCTCAAAATGGTGTCAAACCTCCGAATTCTTTAATGCAGCTTCGATTTTCCTGAAAATTTAGAATTAAGCTCATCTTACCCTCCATAGCAAAATCTACATGGTCGCAAGGTGTGCTTTTTGTTTTTAAGGGGTGAAAACCACCCCTTGTCGAAAAATAGCGATATTATAGTTTTTCCTAATTTTTTTCAATTCAAATGTTTTTCGTTTATGCAGTATAAATATTTCAACATATTGGATAATAGAAAAATTATGTATTTTCAAGTATCAACCCTTAAAAATCCTTAAAAACTACCCTTCTGATGAAAATAATATTGGAAAAAATCTTTTAACGATTTAAAACATTGCAATTTCATTTTTACTGTGAAAAATTTATAACATTTTAATAAAATTTAATTGGTTATTTTTTCAACCCTTAAAAACTACCCCTTTGCAGAGAATGAAATTTAGATAAATTTACTGACTGCCAACTTTCAGATTTTGCATTCTTTTTGGTATTAAATTTTTGTCTCTACTTAAAGTAATTTTTAATTGTATATACCCCTTCAACCCTTAAAAACCACCGTTTTGATAAAAAAAAAATTTAATGGCTGTTAATGTTTTGATTTTGAATTCTTCGGTATTTGAGTGTATTTTCCAAACACGAAGTGATTTTTTATTCTCTACACCCTGACACCCCTTAAGAACCACCCCTTTACAAAAAATACAATGAAAAAGTAGTATTCAATGATATTCTATGTTTTGATCATACATTCTTCATGAATGAAAATTCATTTTCTGCTGTAAAAAAATAATATTTTTATTTACAAAAATATTTACAATTTATGAAAAAAAATGAAAACAAAGATAAATTTATGCTTCTTCATCTGAGCTATCGTTATCGCGATCTAATTCTTCTTCCTCCACGATTTGTGGACAATTTTGACAATTGTCTCCGGAGCAAGTACCGCATGCAGCATTGCAGTACAAGCCTAGCTTCCTGCAGCCACATGAAGCTCCACAACCCATTTTGCAATTGCAAAAAACCATTTTGAGCAATTCTTCTGGAGCAGGCAGGTTTTTCATTGTAATGGGCTGCAGGGAATCATCCTTTTTGAACCGTCCCCAATCTAAGGTCTTGATCTGCTTATTCCCTAGCCATATCTGAGTCTGCAAGTACACTCTTTCAGTGTGCTCATCCAAGGCACCTACATTCGGAACGAGAGATGCTAGCTTTACAGCAGTATTTTTTGTGGTAGCTTTTATAAAAGATTCGTATCTCATCTGCTGTAGCATTGCTGAATAATCTTCAACCTTCTTCATCTTGTTTATTTGTGTATCTTTTGCGAGACCATATAATAAAATTGTGCAAAACCTGCCTGATTCCAGAAGATCATCAAGATCTGCATTGCTGTTATAAAATATTTGAGCCTTTTCTCTCAAATCGGCTCTAGTATTTAGAAGGTCGATGAAGACGGTTAACAGATGTTCTTCGAGATCCCTACTTTTTAGAAATCTCGTTTCTAGCTGCTTTATAATGATATATATATATATATATATATATATATATATATATATATATATATATATATATATATATATATATATATATATATATATATATATATATATATATATATATATATATATATACAGAGTAGCGAGAAAGTCCGGCAACAAGCGATTTTCTTTGAAAAGATTAGAGTTATAATTATCAAATTTTCCCAGGGCCTGGGTGGCTACTGGGAGCGTCGGCAGGTGGCGGATAGCCGAACGACCTGCAGTGCAGGCTGTGCTATCCACAGACATACTGCAGGTTACCACCGAATAACCAATAAGGTGGCGCTGACCGACCCTCCAATCTAAGGTGTTATGCGAACCGTGCCTATGGATGCATGGCGGTGGGAGAGCACCGTCGTTAACGGAGCCTCGAGGATACTAGGCGACCTCCTCGAGTAATAGCCTTGCCACGCCGTGCGGGGCTCCGGCGTGGTCGACTTTTTAATTCCCTAGCTTTTCGTGGGAACTACATGGACAAGAAGAAAAACCCAAAATCGCGGGAAGTCACCGCAACCCAGGATGCTCAAGAGCGTCCTGGCACCTCTCGCACTCCGAGCTCTCCTCGGGAAGCAGAGAGGGAAAAACAAGTAAGAGAAGGACCTTCGGAGCAAGAATCCGGTAAAGGTTCTTCCTCCAAGAAACCCTCCAGAAACAACCGGAGGAAACAAGATCTGCCACCCCCAGGCAAGCCTGGTGGTATCGAGCGAAGAAGAACAAATGCTGCAGGACGATCAGGAGGCAAGCACTCCAACTCTCCAGTAGCAATGGCTACCCCAGTAAAAGTTTCCCAGGTGAACACTCATCACGCTAAGGGGGCATCAGCCGCCTTATCGAGGGTGTTTTCCATGGCAAACTTGGGAGTAGTGTTGATCCAAGAACCTTGGGTCAACAGGGGGCAGATCAGAGGACTGCCGAACAGAGAAGGTAAGGTAATCTGGGATGTCAGATGTGACAACCCCAGAGCTTGCATTCTGATCAGAAACGATATTAATTATATCTGTCTTTCGGAATTTATGACGAGGGACCTAGTGCCGGTTCGAGCCAAGATCCGCACAGGGCACTCACCCCTCGACATAGTGATAGCCTCAGGATACTTTGCTGGAGACGGGCAAGCACCACCAGAGGAAGTACAGAGGCTATCCGACTACTGTAGCAGGAGCAATCTACCCCTCCTGCTAGGCTGCGATGCAAACGCGCACAACACCATCTGGGGCAGCACGGACACCAATCAAAGAGGTGAGCAACTGCTAGAATTTATACTCGCGGCTAACCTTAACGTACTTAATGTGGGATGTGTCCCCACCTTTGTAACTAGGGCTAGACAAGAAGTATTAGATTTAACGTTCGGCAGCCCGAGCATTAGTAGAATGGTAAGGAACTGGAAGGTTACAGACGAACCATCTCTCTCCGACCATAGAATCATTATGTTCAACGTGGAAGGGCTTGTAACACAAACATCCTTCACAAGGAATCCTAGAAACACAGATTGGGAAAAATACACCATCAATCTAAAATGTAACCTAGAACAGATCAAGTTCGACAGCAACAGTCATATCGAATTTGAGCAGACCCTAGAGGAAGTTAATGGGGCAATCATGGATGCTTACGAATCCAGCTGCCCGATAAAAGAAAATAAATCACACAGTAGCACCATTTGGTGGAATAACCACCTGTCAAATCTAAGATCCGAAGTCCGCCGGCTATTCAACAAGGCAAAGCGGCACGGAGACTGGCAGGGATACACCGAAAGGATGACAGAATATAATAAAGAAATAAGGAAAGCCAAAAGAAACAGCTTCAGGAGCTTCTGTGAGACAATCACATCAAACCCCGCAGCAGCCAGATTGCACAAAACCATGGCAAGAGGCAGAGAGCAAGGACCAATGTCACTCAGAAGAACAAATGGTAGCTACACAGAGGATGAAGAGCAACGAGCTCTCATCCTACTGGAGACGCACTTTCCAGGCAGCATACCATTTGAACCCGGAAGATCACGGGAAGAACCAGGCAGGGCCAAACGAGAAGACTGGGAAGTAGCAAAAACCATATGCACTCCCCAGAGGCTTAAATGGGCAATTAACTCCTTTCAACCATTCAAGTCACCGGGAATTGACGGCATATTTCCGGCCCTTTTGCAAAAAGGGCAGACGGAATTACTGCCGTTCATTATTAAAGCAGCCAGATTTAGTCTGGCGCTCGGGTACATACCGAGCACCTGGAGGAGAGCACGGGTAACCTTCATTCCCAAAGCAGGAAGGAAGGACCCCACCCTCCCGAAGTCATTCAGACCAATCTGTCTCACATCCTTCCTACTGAAGACACTGGAGAAGATGGTAGATAACTACATTAGAACCAAGATACTGGAGAGGGTGCCATTGCACCCCGGGCAGCATGCATACAGGGCGGGCAGATCAACGGAAACCGCTCTTTATGTGCTTACCGAAAACATCCAGAAATCACTTGAGTATAAAGAAATGGCCATTTGCGCCTTTTTAGACATAGACTGACGAAATTACCAGGAAATTTAGTTTCAAGAAATTATTTCGAACGGAACTAAATACCAAGAAGGAATGGAGCATAGAATCCATTCGAGCACTGGAGAAGAACACCATAATATGGTATACGGACGGGTCTAAAACTCCCGAAGGAACTGGAGCAGGAGTCGTTGGGCCTCGTACCAAATACTCAGAACCCATGGGCCAGTTCCCTAGTATTTTTCAAGCGGAAATTCACGCCATAGAAAGGTGCATTCAGTTCAACCTAGGTAGGAAATACCGGAACAAGGAAATTGCGATCCTCTCCGATAGCCAAGCAGCCATCAAAGCGTTGAGCTCTTATAACATCAACTCAAAGATGGTTTGTGAATGCCTAGATAAACTAAACGATCTGGGCAGGAACAACAAAGTGATCCTCCTCTGGGTGCCGGGGCACGTCGGAGTGAAGGGTAATGAACAAGCAGACACCCTGGCACGAAAGGGTGCGTCAACGCCACTAATCGGGCCAGAGCCTTTCTGCGGACTTGGAAAATCTTATTTCCAAGAAGAACTCAATAAAGCTGAAGAAGCAATGAGAGCAACATACTGGCAAAGACTTCCAGGACTGAGGCAGGCCAAAGATCTCCTCGGAAAGTTCAACCGAGCAAGATCGAAGACACTGATAAACCTCAGCAAAACTAGTCTAAAGACAATCACAGGATTTCTTACGGGGCATTGCAGACTCAAAGAACACCTAAGGAAGCTAGGTTTAGAGGGGGAAAGGACCTGCAGATTCTGCAAGGAACGTCCAGAAACACCTCACCATATACTGATGGAGTGCTATGCTGTGCACCATGAAAGGCTGAACACACTGGGATCATACCAGCTGACTGTAGAAGAAATACCACGAATAGACCCCCTTAAAATCATCAAATTCCTGAAGGTATTGAGGCTTGAGGGGCTGCTGTAAAACGAGAACACATCGAGAAGCAGAAGAAGATGGGGCACAATAGATCTAATAAGGTCGCAGCGCATCGGTCACCATCCAAACATACCAATACCAATACCAATTATCAAATTTTAGGAATATTAACGGGATTATATTCTGCGTTTTTTAGAGGACCTGTCAAAGTCAGGTGACGTCACCGTCCAGTGTACCGCCGCCATCTTAGATTTTTTTAAATGGCAACGTATGTCGAGTGATATATCGTAGAAAAGCTTATTTTTTCCTCTTTCCAAAAATATAGAACAAGTACCACATTACTAAGAAAGTATCCTATAACATTGCAGATATGTGTGTTAATTTCTCTATATTTTGGAAGACTGCTGGTTCGTCACTGGTGTACGGTTAATAAAAAAAACAGCAGCATATGAAGAAGTAAGTCATTTGTTCAATGATTTGAATCCTCAACATGCCCCTATAAGTAAATCAACAGTTTCTAGAATATTAAATGAATTCGTACAGGATCGCCCAATGTCTGGCAGACCAAAAACTGCAACTAACGAAGATAAGACTTCAGACGTCCTAGTAGATGTTCAACAAAATCATCAAACATCTACATATGAATTGGCAAGAAATCATGATATTAGCAGGAAGTCGGTACAAACAATTTTGCATCAAAATGAGTTTCATCCATATAAAATTAAAAACCACCAAGATTCAGCTGAGGATGATTTTGATCGAAGATTAGAGTTTCGTGAAACGGTTCTAGAGAAAATTGGTGATCAAAATAATTTCTTGGATTCACTTTTATTCAGTAATGAAGCTACATTTTGTCTAAAATCGACTACTTTTGCCGGTACTGGTCAGATTCTACTCCCCAATGGATGGATGAGGCCCAAACACAATACCCACAAAAAGTTAATGTATGGGCTGGTTTGGTGAAAAACCATATCATTGGTCAATTTTTTATCGACGGCGCTCTTACTGGTGAAAAATATGTTGATCTTCTACTGAATCAAATTATACCTGAAATTACTGCTCTATTTCCAAATATGAACGTATATTTCTAACAGGATGGTGCACCAGCGCACTTTCATAAAAACGTTAGGCAATGTTTGGATATAACTTTCCCTCAGAGATGCATTGGTCGAAGAGGTGTAATTGAATGGCCAGCAAGATCTCCCGACTTGAGTCCACTTGATTTTTTCTTATGGGGATACGTGAAGGACCGCGTGTACACACCAACAAATATAAAAGATTTGAAAGCTCGCATACGTCTAGAAATGCAAGGAATTTCTCCAGAAATTATCAACAATTCCATTCGAAGCTGAAATTTTTTCATATCCTGTAATTCACAAAAAAAATTTCAAATTCTTATTTTTTATGTAACTCTGTTAATATTGAAGCTATCTCATCCTACAAAAAACTATTTTAAAGGTAATTTCCAGGGCTATAAGCCTATGTATGTTAGAATTGCTTAAGACCCTTCATATTCAAAAAGAAAAGGGTCAAAGGGTTCCGAACAAGCAGTCCTCGCACTATAGTGAAAGATTAAATTGGTTATAACTCCGTCAATTTTCATGCTACGAAAAAAAAAAAATTGTTTGTCATAAAGAAAGCTATTTTTTATTACTCTTTAGCTTTTTGCGTATCTCTTATGGTTTCCGAATTAAAATGAGAAAAAGAAAATTGTTCGAAAAATCACAAAAAAAAAACATAATTAAAGCTCATTTTTTTCAAAACTATGCATTTCTGATTAGCCAAACTTTTGGATGTCGTAAACAACATCCAAATAAAGTAATTAGTACAAGGAATCGGCTTAATTTTGATTTTCAATGAAATGGCATTAGTTTAAGTGTGACATTTTTTTTTAGCTTTAACTATTTTACATCATATCTCACTGAAATTTTAGTCGAAGCGACTTTTATCAGTAGTCATTTGAAAGGTCTTTTTAAGCCCTTTAAAAAGTATTCTATGACTTGTTGAAAAATGTACCCTTTTCCCGTTATTTGAGGTTAAATTCTCAATTTCGCAAAACGACAGCTATTCAAGTATCTATAACTAGCTTTATAATGAACATTAAGACCTTCAAAAATAGCTTGATTTCTTTGTTTTTTTATAAGCTTTATTTTTGTTCATTACACTTTTTTCGATAAAATGCATCATTACAGAGTTATTCGTAAAAAACTATTGAAAAATGCGGTTTTTTTGACGAAAATTTGTACTTTTCAATTGCGAATAACTCAAAAACTATTGATCTGACGAAAAAACTTTAAATATCATTTTTTACTATAAATTTGCTGATCTTTCAATTTCCGGGGTTATTTCAGGTAAAAAATTTTCCACCCCCGAAAAAGGGTGGCATTCCTCCCAGGGGGGGTAGCACACTTCGACACCATGTAGATTTTGCTTTCTGGGTTAACACCTGTCATCTGTCAAAATTTCAAGTAAATCGGTGCTGCATTAAAGAATTCGGAGGTGAAATGCTTGACTACCTGTACTATCTAGGTAGTTTTGTATGATATCTTGAATGAAATTGGTTTTGGTTCGAATTGGTTGGGGGGTTGACCCTCTGGGAGAAGAAATATATCTCGTTTACACTATAAAGGGCTCAATTTTATAGAAATAGAGTAATTGAAAGTTTGTAAGTACGTAGTTTAGTATAATACTTTGGATGCGATTGGTTTTGGTACGAATTGGTTGGGGGGTTGATCTCGCGAGTAGAAATCATTGACTTGAAGCCATTAAATTTGATTGATGGTGACAGTTCCAGAAAGTCGTCTATTGTTATGCCAGGTGTTTCTTTTGTTAGGGCCGGTCTATTGTTCCTATTGTTTGGGGCAGGTCTTTTGTTATACCAGATCTATTGTTAGGGCAGCTCTATTGTTGGGGCAGGTGTTAGACAGAACCGTATTAACTAATGATTGATGGTCGTGGGAATTGAATATTTCTTCACAAATTCGTATGATTTTATAGAAATCCATCGCTGGCATTCGACGGGGGCAGGTATTTCTAAGAAAACACACACACAAACGGTGGAAGTGGAATAATACCACAAACTTGGAGGGGGTAAGGGCATAAAAACAGCTCACTGCAAACAAATAGGCAGTTATTCTTCAATATCTACCAGCAGTTAAATACCATGTACAGTAAAAACGAGACTGTTCGATCGCAAAGATGGCCGTCGAAATCAAGGAAAGCAGTGCAAGAAACGAGAACTCAGAAGAAATACACCATCGCCCACCACTACACGCCGCAAACGTCATCAATAGATGGTAATTACAGTTCAACAAACGTGGTTCCTGAAGATGTGTACCACAACACCGTAAATCGTAGGATGGAGCGTGAGATGCATCGGCTCGTGAGTGAAGACATATACAATTTGAATCTCTCAGGCAGTAAATATGTAAGCATTGGTCTGGATCCTTTCAATGATTTTCGAAGTTTACTTAGAATATGTCGACATGGGTATCTTGATTTCATTTCATTCACGAAAAAAGAAGTAGATGAACTTACTGTTAAAATGCCAGGGCTACTGAAGGAGTTGGCGAAAAACAGTGAAATTGAAGTATATCTGGATGCAGTTGGTTTATATTCACTGTATTCTACATGTAACAACGTGTTGATATTCAAGGAAAGTAACTTCCCAAAACTTTTTTTGGCTGTTGACTCTTTAAAAACTTTTGCAGCCGGCATGAATCTCTTTGTAAGGAAGATGGATGAAAAAATTGAAAGTGACGATGCTATTACCAGGTATTGCACAATTGATTATTTCGCAGATTTCATTCTCACTGAAATGCGTAAGCAACATTTACGTGTACTCGATATACAAACTTGTGCTGAATTCATAAAATTGAGTTACAATGACTCACCCTCTATGTATGAATTGCTTGTAAAATATTATTACAATATTGAGAATATTGTATTGGATAGTGTAAGCTGGTAGATATATTATTGTATATAAATATGATCAAATGTATGATATTATATAAAAATAAACTTAATCAGAAAATTTATTCAGTTCATTACAAACCTCCTAGATCGAAACACTAAATTATCCATAAAAATGGAATTGAAATTTAAACATCCCTTTACTTGTATTATAGCTGGTCCCTCATTCTCGGGGAAAACAGTGTTCACCTATAAATTTTTAGAAAACCTAAGTTACATGTGTGATAAACCAATAGTTAATATCGTATATTATTACGATGAATGGCAACCAACTTTTGAAGAGGAAAAAACTTTCCATATAAAATATAAACAAGGTCTACCGTGTTTGAAAGATTATGATGGTAGTCAGAATAGTTTAATCGTAATAGATGATATGATGACTGAGACAAATAAAGAAATTGTGAATATATTTACAAAAGGATGCCATCACAGAAATTTAAGCGTAATTTTCATAACGCAAAATTTATTTCATCAGGGTAGAGGTCAGAGAGATATTTCTTTGAACGCAAACTATATAGTATATTTCAAAAAACCCCGAGATAAAGCTCAAATAATGCATTTGGCCCGCCAACTTTATCCTGAAAATACAAAATTCATTCAGGAAGCTTATAATGATGCAACGTCTAAACCTCACGGTTACATTCTGATAGATTTGAAACAATCAACACCTGAAAATTTTCGTGTTCGCACGAATATACTTCCAAACGAACAACCTTGTATTATCTACCAACCTAAGTAGGGTATAAATAGTTTAACTTTAAATAATATTAACTCATTCGTTGATGATGAGTCGTCTGATCAAATCTAATAAAGAGGTGCTTCGGTTTCTAGCGAACTCGTCACCTAAACAACGTAAGGCAGTTTTGAAAAACGCTGATACAACCGTTATAAATAGTATTTGTGAATGCGTTCATAATATTCTGCGAGGAAACGTCCCTTTGAACACAGCGCAGAAATCAAAACTTCGAAAACATAAAAAAACATTGAGAAATTTAACAGATAAACGTAATTTCCAACAGAAGAAGAAAATATTACTTCAGAGAGGCGGCGCTTTACTACCTCTGATATTAACTCCTTTATTAACAGGGGCACTTCAAGCTTTATTCTCGTAATATAAAATAACTATGGATCACACAAAGAAAATGGAAATTATCGATCATGAAATATTTAGCAGAATGAAAAATAACAGCAATGCATCCAAACCTTCGGAGCCCTCGTCAAAGTTAGATAGTGAGATGATTGTTATATTGAATTGTGATATACCCGACGAGGAGAAATGGAAAAAATACCAGCAAGTGCTTCAAAGATATCTACATTTTACGCAGACAGATAGAAATCCTATAAAGATACCTATAATTACTGAAAACAATACATCTAACAATTCGAAAGATGCCATCGTAGATGATGTATTGCAGACTGTTCCTAAAACGTTACACAATAAAGCGAAATTGTTGATAAAAATTGCTGAAAAATACAGATTTGATAACTTGGGATAAAACAGGTGTAGTTACTATAAATGGGAGATTGTTACACGAAGCGAATATTATCGATCTGATAAATGACACGGTTAGACCTCGTAAACAAGCTGAAGCGTATGAATGGCAACATTATGTTGACGCTTTAAAGAATATTAATATTCCCTTAGAACTAATAGGTAACGTAAAATACAAACAGATACTGCGAAATAGATCGGATGAGGTTGATCATGGCTTAGACAAGTCCTACAATGCTTTGAGCAAAACACTCGACAATTTTACGAAATCAAATGAATACAACACTATGATGAGCAAGAGGAGAGGTGGCGATGAAGAGACACCTATAGATCGCTTGAATAAAACCCTCAAAGAAATAGATGAGTCGGTACACTTTGACGCAGATAAAATTACAGATACTTCAACTCCTAATAATACACGTAGGAAAAAGAAAAAACTTGTGTGGGATTCCTATGTTTATCCATAATTAATCATGAATTCTCTTTATTATGATGTTAAACATCCTTCGAGTTTCGCAGGCGTTCAAAAGCTGCAAAAAAGTTTACGTGGAAAATTCACATCACGGGATATCGAAGAATGGTTACAGGGGCAGGAGACATACACACTTCATAAAAATGTCAGAAAAAATTTTCCTATGAATAAGTACAAAGTGAATAATATTGATGACTTATTCGAGGCTGATTTGGTAGATTTGAAATCATTAGCCGAATTCAATGACGGGTATCAATATTTACTGACTGTTATGGATGTTTTCAGTAAATATGCATGGGTTAAACCGTTGAAATCAAAATCAGCTAAAAACGTTGCTGAAAGTTTCATTGATATTTTCACAGAGTCCGATAGAATTCCAATAAATATGAAAACTGATGCAGGTAAAGAGTTTTTAGGAAAATTTATAAAACAGGCAGTGTGGAAACAATATAATATCAATCATTTCGTTGCTACGAATCCTCAGGTTAAAGCAGCAGTGATCGAGCGGTTTAACAGAACAATTAAATCGAAAATGTTCAAATATTTTACTTATGCAAATTCACGTCGTTATATAGATGTTTTAAACGATCTCGTCGCTTCTTATAACAAGAGCACTCATAGAACTATAAAAATGGCTCCCGAGGATGTTAATGCCGATAATATTCTACAAGTATATAAAAATACCCATGGGGAATATGAGAAAACAAAAACTAAGAAACCGAAATACAAGAAGGGTGATTATGTGCGTATCTCAAAATACAAACATATTTTCGAGAAAGGTTACGAAAATAACTGGACGGTTGAAGTATTCAAAATTGCGCAAGTTGTCGAAAGAACCCCTGTTGTTTACAAAATTTGCGATTTAATGGGTGAAATGATTGAAGGAATTTTTTATGAACCTGAAATACAGAAAATCAATTATAGTGAAAAAGATATTTTCAAAATAGATAAAATACTGAAAAAGAGAGTGAGGAATGGCAGACGCGAGTTGTACGTATCGTGGGTTGGTTATCCCGAAAAATTCTCTACCTGGATTGCCGAGAGCGAAGTTTTAAAAAAATGACTGACGACTTTTACGTTACGCTTCTGAGCAATAGTTCAATGTCTTATTTTCCCGAAAATAAAACATCCCATTTCGTTACACAATTACCCCGTTCAATTCATTTAGAAGGTACCTGGGTTGTAGGATTAGCAGAGTTTCAATATCCTTGTTCCTTGCAAACAATCACTAGTGAACAAAACAGGGTTTATTACAAAATACTCCCGTTATTAGACCGTTCACTGAATGCACTGAATAAAACACCCGAATTCAAGAAGGAAATAACATTTACCTACGATCAACTTACTAAACAAGTATTGGTTAATCTCACCGGATCGAAACTGACGTGCCTATCATTTTCACCAAAATTAGCTTTGCAGTTGGGGTTCAAACCTGAACAGGACTTGTGCAAAAGCAAGCAGAGTATTCACCCTGCTAATGTATTACTAGGATTACCCAGTCAGATGTTTGTTTACTGTGATCTTATTGAACCACAATACGTTGGTGATTATTCTACGAAATTATTAAGAAACGTACCCATCGATAATTCAAATTATACTTATGGTGCATCCAAAGCAAAAATATTCGATTCCATTCATTATGTGCCATTACTAAAAAGGGAATTTGAAAACATCGAAATCGACATAAGATCTGAAACCGGAGAGAGTATACCTTTCATGTATGGAACTTCTAGTATTATATTACATTTTAAGAGAATTGATTTGTAATAATTCAAAACATATTTGTATAATAAAAATGTGAAAAATAAATTGCTGGTTGTTTATTCTAGTATATAAGTACGTATATATGTATAAAATCTTTATTAGCCATTGAACGTTTCAAGTACACGGTACTATTAATATTGAAATTATGCGTTCATTAAGTGGTGGTGGCAATTGCCCTTATCACGATTATTATCTGCATCAGGAAGGGAGCGGTATTGGGTCGATATACAGAGGTCAATATCATCAGAAAGGGCATGGATTAGGAAGTTTTTTCAAAGGATTATGGCGGATGGCATTTCCTCTAATCAAATCTGGTACAAAGGCCGTCGGTAAAGAAGTACTTAAGAGCGGTAGCGACTTTCTGAATGATGTAATTGCTGATAAACCTATTAGAGATTCGTTGAAAAACAGGTTCGAGGAGACAACTAAAAATATCGGCCATAAAATGGTTAAAAAAATGAAATCTATGAGTGGAGATGGTATAAAAAACGATAATCGTAAAAGAAAAAGCCGCAATCAAACGAGACAAGTCGCGAGCAAAACGCATCAGACAAGATATTTTCAGCTGAAATGGCTTATCTACATAATAATTCGTGTGAATGTGTAAAATCTGAATTAGATTTATTTTCTATTCCACCAACTCAAACGAGCATAGAAAAAGGCCACTACATACACTTCAAACCTATCTCAGTTCTTTACCTTCACCTTTAGAATTTATCATCAGTGGGTTAACGGACGAGTATATTGATTTATCGCATACTCTCCTATATATATATATATATACGTTTGAGGATTATGAAAGAAGATAATTCAAAACTTAAAGATACAGACATTATAGCACCTGTAAATAATACTTTACACTCGATATTCAACCAGGTTGATGTGTATCTGAACCAAAAATTGGCATCACCGCCGAATAATACATATGGTTACAGATCGTACATTGAAACTCTCTTGAGTTATGGATCGAACGCTAAAGAGTCGCATCCTACTGCGGGTTTATGGTACCCCGATACACCTCTCAAAATGCAATCAACGGGTGCCGACAATGTAGGCTTTCATCAAAGAAAGTATTCCACTGAGGAAAGTAAAGAAGTTGACTTAATAGGCAAAGTACATGGAGACCTTTTCAATCAAGAAAAATTTTTAATGGGTGGTGTGGAACAACGCCTCAAATTTGTTAGAGCTGGAAACAGTTTTAGTTTAATGTCGGCCGAAAATCTGAAAGGAAAGATAGAAATCATCGAAGCCAGTTTATTGGTCCGGAGAGTGAAAATATCACCCACAGTTTTATTGGCTCATAATAAAGCTTTAGATGTAACAACCGCAAAATACCCAATAACTAGAGTTGATGTCAAAGTTCTAACGATTCCCCCCGGGCTGCAGAGTAAATCTTTAGATAATATATATATATAGGTCAATTACCTAAAAGATGTGTTCTTGGATTCGTTTCTAATAAAAGTTTCAACGGTTCTTTCGATAGCAACCCGTTTGATTTCAAACATTACTCTGTAAATTATCTATTACTTTATATCGACGGCGAGCAAATCCCATCAAAACCTCTACAGCCTAATTTTGAAAACGGTTTGTTCATTAGATCGTATCAAAGTCTCTTTTCTGGAACGGGTATTCATTTTTCTAATGAGGGGAATCATATTTCACGAGAAGACTATTGCGGGGGTAATTTTCTCACAGCTTTCGATTTAACTCCCGATATGTCCGCTAATTCGACAACGCACTCGAACCTTATAAGGAATGGTAGCCTGCGAATAGAAGTTAGTTTCAACGAAGCTTTGACTGAGACTGTTAATCTGATATTGTATGCAGAGTTTGATAATATCATCGAAATTGATAAAAATAGTAACGTAGTTGTGGATTACGGAAGTTAAAAATGACCGCAGTGTTTATCGATATACAAGGATTTTATTTTTAAAAAAAATTCGTCGTAAAAGAGTTGGCTATCCTTTCGTTAAATGAAAATGATGTACAACATTGTTTATTCAAACCTGTATGTGACTGGGATTCCTTAACCTCATCATGCTGCAAAACTAATAGATGGCTCGAAAATAATCATCATGGTCTCTGCTGGGAAGGTGGTTCTGTGTCAAATGCAGAATTTAATAATTTAATTGACAGTGTGTGTACCGAGTACGGAGTAATTTTTGTTAAAGGTCCCGAGAAAAAGGATATTATATCAGAAATAACGCACGCGCGTAACATTATAATCGAGGATTTGGAGAACCTTGGTTGTCCGACCCTCCAATATTTATCCGAAAAATATCAACGCAAACACTGTGGTTCACATAAAAAACACGAACACTTGTGCTCTCTGAGAAACGTGTACAATTTAAAAAATTGGTATCAGAATGAATTCACTGGAATTAGCCCAAATACTGGATGTGATAGCTCCCCGAATCAATCATGTTGGGATTTATGCTATTGATCAGTTACCTATTTTTGTTAGTAAACCATCTGCAATAATAATTAATGAGGATACTTCAAACATGCCTGGAAGTCATTGGGTGGCGTTATACATTGACGAATATGGTTCATGCACTTATTTCGATAGTTACGGCAGACCACCTAAATTATTAATCAAGAGATTCATATTGAGAAATTCTAAAATATGGAATATGAATTCGTATATTCTTCAGAGTGTTGATTCTTTAGTGTGTGGCCAATATTGTTTGTTATTTTTATGTTTCATGTTGAATGGATACTGCTTACATGATTTTTCAGAATATTTCACCGTAGAATTAGAAAGAAATGATGACAGTGTCTCGAGATTGTATTATTTTTTGAAGTATAAAATAAAAAACTCTTTTTAAATATATGTATAATTTTATTTGATTCTGTTTAACACTGTATGAAAATATATAATAAACAAAAACAAAATGTATAAAATAAAATGTATAAAATAAAAAAACTTTTTAAATATATGTATAAATTCTATTCAACAATAACATTGTATAAAAATATATAATAAACTAAAACAAAATGTATAAAATAAAACTTTTTAAATATATGTATAATTGCATTTGATTCTATTCAACAATAACACTGTATAAAAATATATAATAAACAAAAACAGTATAAATAAACATCAATTCATAGCTACTCTTTTAATTGATTACAAAATATATAAAAGTAACAATAAAAAATCATAACTACTCTTTTAATTGATATAAAAATGAATAAACAATATTTTTCAATTCATGACTACTCTTTTTAAAAAATTAAACGTATAACAATACATTACATGACTGAGAACCACTATTTTCCAAAAAATAAAATGTACAGGATAAATATTTATTAAAATTAAATAACTTATAAATCTTTCTATATAAAATTTTATTTACAAAATATATCTCAAAACTTAAAACCATACGGTACGCTATCGAAACTCTCCGGTAATCGTCGTCTTTTATTAAACTGTACAGAATATTTTTTAGATTCTGGTTTCGATACTATCTGATAATTTCGATAGCGTACAATCTTCCTATCATTAAGAGTTGTTATACTATGCGCCTCACCCAATACTAGAGATTTCATAGTCTCAAAATTAATCAGTTGTGCATTCTTATAGTTGAGTGTGATACCCTTAACTTTACAAACTGTCTTTGACTGTTTTGTATCAGGGCAGAACACTTTAAAACTATATGATTTAGGGCCTGAACTTATGAAATCTGTAATGTAGGCATTTTTGCCGTATGATTCCAACTCATTGGTCATCATGCCCAAAAAATCTCCAGTTTCAGGTAACCATTCACCCGGTTTCTTTGTTACAAAAATACTATCTGTGTCAAAATAAATGACCCTTTGCCCCAATTTCTCCAAATATTCATACAACACGAGCCTCGCACTTGCTGTTGTGTACGCGGCAATTGCTACATTCACAGTTTTCAACGGTGAAATAGCTTCGTCGACATAATCCCAATTTACTACAATAGATTCGTCATCTATGAATAAAATGGATTTGCCTTTTTTCGCGGGATCTACAATTAGTTTAAAAAGTTCTTCAGGATTTAAAATAATTGAAGTTTGGGGTAGATTTTCCCTCTGACCGAATTTACCCCAAAAACTGTTTAGCATTAATTTAGCAAGATATCTGAAACCCAAATTTTTCGCAATATTATCTTTATCTAATTTTATCCCCTCCCTTCGAAAATATTCTTCTATATAATTAATTTTGTCCTGCTCGTTACAACAATTAGATGACCAACCGCTATTTTCCTGCTTTAATTTCAAAAATTGATTAACATATTCTGTGAATAACCCACCCTCTTTACTTTCCGTATTATATTGTGTAACTTCGTACTCCCAAACTTCAAATATTTTATTACTGTATAATTTACTTCGATTGCCTTGCGTAACTCATCAGCAACATACGTTCCGATAAACGAGCGTTCTTCGTCCGTATGAAGACACTCGTCTTGCTGGAGATTTTCAACGCACGTACGACACAGTGGAAACATAAGTTTACCGTTACATCTGTAGGGAAGCACGGGATGATACAGGTTTTGTGGAGGTAGAACTAAAGACTTTACAAGACCTTCTAGCTTATTCAAATCTATACCTAAACATTCGTCACCTATATGGACCTTGGGATGTTCAATAGGACATTTTTTATATTTATTTACAAAGGGGTACAGCGAACAAACATCATAATTATGAATTTCTTCATTCTCATCAGTATTGACGCTGTGATGTAACCTAACAGCATTAGTTCTACCTCCAAAAAATGCGTCCCGGGGGTTCAAGGGATTTTTATATTGCTCATAGTGTCTGTCCAAATTAGCTTTCATACCCTGATTACTTTTCAAAAACTCGTTAAATTCACATTCCCATATAGTAATGAGATTATACCCAAGTGAACGAATTTTACGTTGTTTGGCTATTGGAGATTCATATTTTTGAAACATTTGTTCTTTCTTTTTGTTATCGCGACCTAACTCAATAGTGGTGTGTTTAAAACACTTTCTACACCCGTGGAAATAGCACCCGTTATACTCAAGAACAGTTTTTGGGGATTCTATATATCCATCAACCAAAATTCCTTCAGGTAATCTCATTTCTCTACCCGAACCTGCATGCTGTATATTGGTATTCAAAACACCCTGCATATACAACAACCATTTCAAAGCTCCCATAGATGAATTATCTTTCATTCTATAACCCTTAGGGGGTATTATGCCTATGGTATTCTTTTTGAGAAATTTCCGTCTATATACTTGATTACATGCACCAGCTATTGTAATACTTTCTAAAAAGGGATCTAAATCTGTGGACGATATAAAAGTATCTCTGAATTTCAAACAAGCTTTTCTCAAAATATCCACATCTGAAATACAGTATTTTTGTATTTCTGTATCCATATTAAAAATAAAATTTGAATTTATCATTTCATTATACCAAACAAAAAATTTTTCGCGGTCAGTAGTGTTCATCGCGTCAGGTGCATAAAATTCGTAATTTGGAAGAGGCCCGGTATAATTTTGATTCGCTGATGTATTGAAAAAATGGGGGAAATATCCTTTGACACCTTCAAATCCAAAAGTTGCAGGCAGTTTCGATAGAGGTAAAGGCATGAAATTTAACGCCACTGGCGCGTCGGAATTCTATGAAATCATACGAAGAAATGCCCGCCCACCCACGTTGAATGACAGCGACGGGTTTCACCCGATTTTGTAAAGAGATATTCGCGTCAACCTTTTGTGTGTGTTTTCTTAGAAATACCCACCCATGTCGAATAACTAATGCCAGGGTTGGATTTCTATGAAATCATACGAATTTGTGAAGAAAAATTCAATTCTCACGACCCTCAATCATTAGTTAATACGGTCCTGCCCCTAACACCTGCCCCAACAATAGAGCTGCCCTAACAATAGAGCTGCCCTAACAATAGATCTGGTATAACAATAGGAACAATAGACCGGCCCTAACAAAACACCTGGCATAACAATAGACGACTTCCTGGAACTGTCACCATCAATCAAATTTAATGGCTTCAAGTCAATGATTTCTTCTCTCGCGGGCACGAAATAAATATTGTTTACACAACAGAGCGCATTTTATTTTGAATTTTTCAAAAAAATCATAATTTAATGAATATATATTTTGAACTGGATGCGTTATGAAAACCTGCTCTTCTAATGCAGTTCGCTGCAATAGAGTTTTTTGTATTTGGACTGGTACGGATAGGCAGTTAGATAATTTCCTTGAATTACCTTGAATTTCTTAGACGTTCAGATTGCTAGGAATTTGAATTCTCTTACTATCAACATTTAGAGAAAACCAACCTTCACAGATACTTTAACTCACAGCAACAGTAACCAACACATTAAAACAAAACTCAGTACTTTTCATTCGTTCATACATAGGTTGTTCACTATACCATTATCGAAAACAAATTTTCAAACCGAAGTTATTACAATTAAATTATTAGCCACCAATAACGGTTACAATGAAAGTCTCATCGATAGGCTCATTGGGAAAAAACTAATAAAAAATCTGTTGCATTCAATATACCCCACACAAACTATTAAAACAAAAATAATTTCCAATAAAATATGTGTCGAATTTGAGTAGCAAAATTTGTAACAGACTGTCGAAAAATAACGTTTAAACAATTTGTATAGATAAAAGAAACTTGAAGTCATTCTTGGTCAACAATGAAGAAAACATCTTACATCGGAGAAAACAGTGGTGTTTACAAAATATTTTGCGACGAATGTCCTGCTTTCTATATTAGGCAAACAGGAAGGAATATGAACATTCGTGTTAAAGAACATAAAAAGTCAATTTTACAAGAAAAATACCAGTGGCTTCTCCGAACATTGTACAAAATTTAATAATTTCCTGGATTTCAACAAAATCCAATTGTTGCATTCAGGTAACAAAAGAAATCGCCTTGACCTTCTTTAAATTCCCGAAATAAGTTCCGCCCATAATAGTATATTACCCCTTGTAAACGAACAAATTTGCTTTTGTCTGTTTTATAAAATAAGATGTATTACTCTCCTGTAGTCAGTCTTGATAATGAGTTCATAACTCGAAACATCAAAATATTTTTATATACTGAAACATAAACCAAGTGTGTTTTATTTTATAGTTTAAATTTTATTCATAATAGATATATATATATATATATATATATATATATATATATATATATATATATATATATATACACATGAATAAACAAACCAATTCTATTCATATATAAATTCGAGAGATCATTAATCAAGAGATTGATATGTATGCTACCGGTATATCATGATAAATGAGGGAAAACAATCCGACATGGTTGTCAATACTTAGTTTTGAGTTGTACTCTCTATGTGCGGTCGTATCAAAATCCTCACTATACCGAGAAACGATCATGACCGGCACAATAAAATTCAAAACAACATGGTGACAAACCCAGACAACAACAAGAGAGCACACAGTATTCACAAACAGAAATACTGCACATCACAAATATATTCAGAAAACCACAATTCAAAGATCATTCTACACCAGTAACAACGTCAAGAAAAAAAACAATCGAAAAGCGTGTTATGAAACATGAATACTATGTTGAATTGAAATAAAATGAACTAAAAAGGAGGACTATTGTTACCTTCTGAGTAGGATTTTATAGATGATGCTAAGTTATTGAACATCCTCTCTATGGTTGACAGTATTATTTCTAATTATGTGAATCATTTCACTGATGTTTCGTCTATGAGACACTTTTTCTCTATCCAAGATCTCAACCCTATCAAAATCGAATTTATGTCCCATAGACATTTGATGCAATGTTAGTTATTATAATTGTAAATGTTCCTTACATCATATTTATGTTGTTTCACTCTTTCACAAAGTTATTGTCTTGTTTGTCCAATGTAACATTTTTCACAGTTATGACAAGGTATTTTATAAGTTATTTCTGACTGTGACTTCTTAGATGTTTTAAACTTAATGTTAGTGAAGAATTCTTTGCCTGTGGTATTTAGGTTATAAAAAGCGCTTCTAGATCCTAAAGATTGAACAATGTATTAATCCCCTGTGTCAAGTCGGGTAAGCTTAGATAGAATTTAGATTTAGTGTACACAACAGGAACCCCAGTGTCGCTGTCTGCATGAGAGGTATGTTTATGTATTCTTCTGTTTATCTTGTACGTGGGATAATTATTTCGTATTAGTATCTTTTTAACTCTGTCCAAATTTTTTAAATGAAATGGAACATTACTCAGTGTCAAGCATCTTCTTATGAGATTATGCATAATATTATTCTTTTGCTGTAGACTATGATTACTATGAAAATTAATGCACCTATCAACACTTATAGGTTTAGTATATATAATATAAGTGTTGATATGCACATCAATTTTGTTTTATCTAACTGTGAAAAATGTTACATTGGCCAAACAAGACAATACCTTTGTGAAATAGTGAAACAACATAAATATGATGTAAGGAATATTTATAATTATAATAAAACAGCACTAACATTGCATCAAATGTCTATGGGACATAAATTCGATTTTGATAGGGTTAAGATCTTGGATAGAGAAAAAGTGTCTCTTAGACGAAATATCAGTGAAATTATTCACATAAATAATAGTCCCCTTTCAAATGTACATATATAGGCTCCCGTGTGCTCCTTCAGTATGCAAGTGTGAGAGTCGTCTAAGTCTCTTTGTTTGATCATGTAGAAACATAATTTTGATGGTGGCACTATCAAAAATGGTGCGTTTGGGCGCTGCGGGCCAAAAACAAAATGGCCGCCATCAAAAACATGTTTTCCTATTTATATCAGTAACCGTTGAAGATAAGAAAAATATTGTTGAATAAAAAATGTAGCCTGACAGATTGTGCATAGAAAAGGTCCTTACAACTTTCTTCGTGTAACTAACCGTTTTCTCAAAAAAATTACTTTTGTAAAAAGGAATATTTAGAAATGAAAGCATCGAAGTTTTAGGGTTTTCCAAGCACATATTCAAAGTTTTTGAAATTTTTTACATGTTTACCTATTTATTACAATGATAACTGTATTAAACTTTAATAAATTAAGAAATATACCATTTTTATAATTTTTTTTATGTAGGAAATGGAAAGAGGAAAGAGACATTTCTTAAAAAGCTCTAATTTGTAATAACAATACTGTTGAAGAAATACAATATTACAGGATTACATAAAATGTTGAATTTT
Organism: Cynegetis impunctata; assembly: GCA_030704885.1. Taxonomy (NCBI): domain Eukaryota; kingdom Metazoa; phylum Arthropoda; class Insecta; order Coleoptera; family Coccinellidae; genus Cynegetis; species Cynegetis impunctata. Next base: position 23,121 of record JARQZK010005276.1, on the reverse strand, counting down.
CAAATACAATCAATATCACTGTTAATGCCAATTTCACTTAAACCTAGATCTTCATCATTGTCTTCCTCGCATTCTCCCGTATTGTCGCAATGGTCAGGATCCCCTTCGCACTTGCACATTTCAGTACACCGGAGTCCATTTGACTGGCACGTACATGGAAGACAGCAACGTCTTCTTGAGCATGAGCAGCGGCAAAGCTCCAAGATAAGCTTTTGTAATGACTGGTCCTGGTGGTTAAATGATACAATGGTTCATACTATACTTTGGTCTTTATTCGTATAGAGTTATAGACTATAGACTTAGCGCTAACCTCTTGGGCAGCGTGACGAGTCTATATAAGTCTCACTATATCCTATCAGAGTTTCCCTCTGGTTTATATATCCATGTTATACAATATAGTAATGACGTGCGACCTTGGCCGCATGTACTTGCAGGTACCGTTTACAAACAATATAAGGTATAAATTACAACATTCTTCATTTATTATGGAGTAACCAATCGTGACACTGACCTACTTACAGTCCACGCCCTTGGCAAATTGAAAGAATTTTATTGAGCTGACTCGAGAAAATTTTGTCTCATTTAAATTTTTAATAATTCAAAAATTTTTCTCTTCAATTTCCTATGAATGGTTTAATCACCATATCGATTGTCGGATGTGTACTGGAAGTATAATTACAATACAATTTCAAAGTAATTCATTGTAAGTACAGTCTCTATACGCGCTGTCTAACGTCCCTATACTCTCGTGATGATACGCCATATTTTTGATATATTAATAATTATTTCATTTCAGCCATAGTACTCGATATAAATTACCATTTACTTCAATTTGTGGACTCTTTCATTTGTCTTATTTATCAATTAATATAAACCCATCTATATATAACCACAATACTAACCATAAATCAATATATAAATATATATATATATATATATATATATATATATATATATATATATATATATATATATATATATATATATCCACGATAGTAATAACTAATGTCCCTAAAACTGATTATATTCCCTTGCCTTTTTAATAATTGAGAGCCTTTTAATGCCATTCTTCTCTACAGATAGCTTCTAAAATTCTCAACATTTCGTCTCGCGCCAATGCCGATCGAATATTTATATTACTGTAGAGTGTTGCAAGATTAGTACATACCGTGTATGATTTAGTCCTGGCAGCTTCCAAAATTCTAAATAACATAGCTAATGGATAGCTGTAGATCGTCGCAATCATTCAATCGTTTGCCTTTCTACCGTTTGGTGTAAGGCATTTCCTTTAGGTATATAATTCTCTCCATTTGGCTCTGTCCTTCGTACTTTGTTTTAGTCCCTGCCAAGGAATTCCCTTTCTTTCTGATTCTTCTTTGATTCTGTCATTCATATTTTTCTTGGTCTTCCTCTAGTATTCTCCTCTTACCCTTGTTTCATATACTCTTTTTGTCAGTCTGTCCTCGTTCATATGGAACACATGTCCGCACCATCTTAATTGTCTTTCCATTATTTTTTTTCATTAATTTGTTCTATCTTAAGATTTTGTCTATATGTTTCGTTTCTTATTCTGTCTCTTCTTGTTTGATTCTCGATTTTCCTCAAGAATCTCATTTCCATAGCATTTATCCTTGTTTTATGCTTTTCTGTCATGGTCCATGTTTCGCTACTGTACATAAGCTACGGTCTTATAACTTTTTAACTATTTCCACTTTTATCTCTCTTGCTATTTGTCTTCTACCAAAGAATGTTTTCTTCATCATATTGAATATCTTTTCTGTCTTTCCCAACCTTTCATTTAATTCATTGTCTATTTTTCAGTTTCTTTCAATTATTGCTCCCAAATATTCAAAGCTTTCCACATGTTCAATCTGTTTTCCATGTAGTTAGATTTTTTGTCTCTTGTTTTCTCCGGCTATAACCATGCTTTTCGGTTTTCCTATGTTTATCTTCATGTCTAGTTGGGACAGTTCCCTATCTAGTACTTCGATGTTACGCTGTAGATCCTTTTCTGTCTCCGCCAATATTGCCGTGTCATCTGCGAACATCAACTCTGTCACCTGTGTTTGTTCCATTTTCCAGTATCCCAGTTTCAGCGGTCCCATATTTTTTTTTTCTTGCTTCTTTCATTGCTTCATCAAGAATCAGTGCGAATAGTAGCGGACTGAGAACACATCCCTGCTTTACCTCTATCATTGTCTCAAACTCCCTCGATTCTTCATTATTCGTTTTTACTATGTTCCTGTTATCTTTGTACATTGTCTTTATTATTTTTATTATTCTTTTATCAATGCATCTTTGTTTTCTAATACTATCCATATGTCTTCTCTTCTCACTCGGTCGAATGCTTTTTCAAGGTCTATAAAGCATACGTGTATGTCCCTTTGTCTGTTTATTAGTTTTTCACTGATTTGGCTTAGAATAAATATTGCATCTTGGGTACTCATCTTTTTTTATTTCTCATTCTTTTTTCTATTATCATGGATAGAATCTTATCCGGAACACTAGTCAACGTTATTCCTCTATAGTTGTTGCAGTTTATCTTATCTCCTTTTTTGTGTATCGGTAGTATTATTCCTATATTCCATTCCAATGAGATTCTTATTTATTTTACTATATCATTCATGATTTCAGTTAATATCCTTCTTCCTTCTCTGCCCATATATTTTATCATTTCAGGTGTTATGTTGTCTATTCCTGGCGATTGTCCTAATTTCAATTTTTCAATTGCTTCTATAATTTCATTTTCTTATATTTCCTCTATTTCTTGTAATTCTATCATTACTTCTCGTTCTCTTGTTTTATCTGTTTGTGTTTTTGTCAGTTCTTCGAAGTGCTATCTCCATCTCTCCATTATTTCTACTTCTTCCGTTATTATGTTTCCTTCTTTGTCTTTTATGTTCATATATGTTATATTCTTTATTTCTTTTCCATTTGTTTTATTGCCCCGTAAAATAGTTTCTGATTTATCTATAGTTCCTTGTCATCTTTTCTCCAAATTTTGTCCATGATTCTAGTTTGGCTTTCTTGACTTCCTCCTTTACTTTTTGTCTTTTTTCTTTATATTCCTCATAATCTTCTTTCTTTTTTTGTGTCCAAATATTTCTTCTATTTATCCTTTATTTTCAGTTTTAATTTGTTTGTCCACCATTCAGTTTTCTTTGTTATTATGTTCGATATTTTTGATACTCCGCAGCTGTCTTTGGCTGCTTGTAGGATACTATCTTTGAAGAATTCCCATTTTTCTTCTATTTCCATTGGTTGAGCCAGTCCTCTAAACTTTCTCTGTAGAATATCTTGGTATTTCTCTCGATATTGTTCTTCTTTCAATTTATAACTTTTCATTTTCTCTTTGACTTTCTTTCTCCTTTTCTCCCATTTTTCTTCGTTTTTCATTATCATATCCATCTTAACTGAGGTCGCTATCTATATATAGCATACAAAAAAATTATATGTTTCGTCTCATTCTACTAACGATTCCATCCCGTAATTACAGTAAAAATTCATTATTATGTTTTCATCATAATTCATTAGCTGGGGGCATAATCCATCTCCTGAGCGTCCTATACGCACTCTTATTAATAAAATTGCTCTCTCCTTTTAACCATTAAATAATTATAAATCATCTATACCACACTCATTTGGAAACTATAATCAGTTCTATCAGTACCTACATTTGATAATGGGCTCAAAGTTTAAACATTATTAAAAACACAATTTTCAAATTTCATATTTTTGTCCCTTCTGACAACTTCAATTTTCGAGCTTCATCGAGTATGATAAGTTAATTTTCTTATTTGCGTATCATCAGGTGAGCAACAGTTTACAAAAAAAAAATTGATTACAAGATATTTTAGATATTTTAAATTATTCAATTCATCAAAAAAAATTAAAAATTTCCGAAGTAGGTCAATGTCTCAGTAAGATTTAACTAAAAATGATACATAAATGCAAAATATTCATAATAAAAAAAAAATTTCTACCGTCGAAATATTTGACATATTTATTACATTCTTCATAAATCTTATTTGATCGCAAGTCTCCAAATTCATTCAATAAATCAACTATTTATTCATATTATATACAATAGTAATTCGATAGTGAGTCAATGCTGGTCCATGTCATCAAAATACCAATGTTATCATAAAATCAATGTAATAATAATAATATCAATGTCATACAATCCATATTCATTTTAATGCAACAAAAGCGAGTGATTAATTATTTTTCTAACTGAACACTATACAAAAAAAATAATTTCCCCTTATCTTGAATAAAAATAGTTCCAAAAAAAAAAATAATTATCCACAATGATTGATTTCAAATACACAAAAAAAATTCCCTCTTGAACTTAAATTACGAATATTGCATGAAAGACGGAATCCCAGAATAAAATTAAATCTAATAATAAAATTAATAATGATAAAATAATAATAGGATTAATAATGATAAAAAAATAATAATAAAATAATTAGGTCATGTCATAATTTAACTCAAAACTAACGTAGAAAAAATTCATGAACGTAATAAATAATAATAAAAAATTAATGTCTCCTCTTAAAAAAATAATGTCTCTTTTTTCTTCATTTTTACAAAAAAACAATATCAATTTCACTCCATATTTACACACATATTTATACGTCCATAACTCGTATGTCTCTGCCATTTACACAAAGGGTAGATCCTACCTTAACTTCCTGCAACATCGCGGTTTGTGACTTCCATTCTGCCTGCGGAACTCGTTCACAGCCAGTATACCCATTCTTTCGATCCTCGTGATGGCCTGGGTCGTCATCTCCGGAACTGCGAAGCAACCAGCCTTTTTATGGGCGATAATCATTTCTGCTTCTTCCCATTTTATTCACTTACTTTCACTTTTTCCAATCACAATAATACAACTGGCAGGATCGCCATGTAATGACTGGTCCTGGTGGTTAAATGATACAATGGTTCATACTATACTTTGGTCTTTATTCGTATAGAAAGGAATTAAAACTACTCACGTATTCTTCCCTTATACTGACGTCCTTATTCTAGCACTAAGGCGATATCCACAACTTTCTAAAGATTTTGTTTTCTATCTTGGACATGGTATGAAAAGATAGGGTCAATTTACAGAGCACTTGGACCTCTGAAAGCCTCTGCACTCCCTGGACTACATGCACTTTCAGGAGCTGATGTAACAGGGTCATTTGCTGGCAAAGTAAAAATAAAGTGGTGGAAAGCTTTTAATTCAGCAAGTGATACGATGATAAAAGCTTTGGCTAAATTGGGGACAACACTGTTACTCACTGAAGATGTGAGAGCTAACTTGGAAGCACTTATTTGTCAGCTGTACATCCCCAAAACATCATTGACAGACATAGGAGCAGCGCGATGGTTCTTGTTTACTAAAAAACAACATCAAGATGAGAACCTTCCTCCAACAAAATCAGCACTGAATCTAGCATTGCTACGGGCTCACCTTCAGAGTTTTGAGTGAAATCAGGACCTAATTCAGCATCCTAATAACCCGTCACCCTCAGATTTTGGATGGTTGAAAATAGGTACTGCATACGAGCCTGTTGCTTGTACCAACCCCTGTGCACCAAAGCTTACCTTGGAGCTTTGCCGCTGCTCATGTTCAAAAAGACGTTGCTGTCCTCCATGTACGTGTAAGTCAAATGGACTCCAGTGTACTGAAATGTGCAAGTGCGAAGGTGATCCTGACCATTGCGACAATACGGGAGAATGCGAGGAAGACAATGATGAAGATCTAGGTTTAAGTGAAATTGGCATTAACAGTGATATTGATTGTATTTGAAAATTTAACATATTATGTAATCCAGTAACATTGTATTTCTTCAACAGTATTGTTATTACAAATTAGAGCTTTTCAAGAAATGTCTCTTTCCTCTTTCCATTTCCTACATAAAAAAAATTATAAAAATGGTATATTTGTTAATTTATTAAAGTTTAATACAGTAATTATTGTAATAAATCAGTAAACATGTAAAAAATTTCAAAAACTTTAAACACGAGATTGCAAAACCCTAAAACTTCGATTGTTCCGTTTCTTAATATTTCTTTTTACAAAAGTAATTTTTTTGAGAAAACGGTTAGTTATACAAAAAAAGTTGTGAGAACCTTTTCTATGCACAATCTGTCAGGCTACATTTTTTGTTCGAAAACATATTTCGTATCTTCAACGGTTACTGATATAAATAGGAAAACATGTTTTTGATGGCGGCCATTTTATTTTTGGCCCGCAGCGCCCAAACGCACCATTTTTGAGAGTGCCACCATCAAAATTATATTTCTACATGCTCAAACGAAGAGATTAAGACGACTTCCACACTTGCATACTGAAGGAGCACACGGATGTACATTTGATATACGACTATAATTAGAAATAATACTGTCAACCATAGAGAGGATGTTCAACAACTTAGCATCATTTATAACATCCTACTCGAAAGGTTACAATATTCCTGCTTTATAGTTTACTTTATTTTAATTTAACATGCTGTTTCTGTTTCATAACACGGTTTTTGATTGTTTTTTTTCTTGACGCTGTTACTGGTGTGGAATGATCGTTGAATTGTGGTTTTCTGAATATATTTGTGATGTGCAGTTTTTCTGTTTGTGAATACTGTGTGCTCTCTTGTTGTTGTTGACTGGGTTTGTCACCATGTTGTTTTTAGTTCTATTGTGCCGGTCATGATCGTTTCTGGGTAGAGTGAGGGCTTTGATACGACCGCACATAGAGAGTAGAAATCAACATTAAGTATTGACAACCATGTCGAATTGTTTTCCCTCATTTATCATGATATACCGGTAGCATACATTTCAATCCCATGATTAATGATCTCTCGAATTTATATATGAATAGAATTGGTTTTTTTATGTACAATATTGACTACCAACTAGGTCATTATTACATAGATGTTCAATATGTTTATTTGTTGTTGAGAGTATTTGTTTTGAAGGTTAATTACTGTTTTAATTTTCAGCCTAGAAAAAGAATCAAACTGTTTCGAAACGTCGGCATTGTTGAAAAGAGTCAATAGAATGAAGTATCCAGAAGCTTCAATAAGTATTTTCTTAGTATTTACACGATGGATGAGAACACAATAACTATATATACATATATATATATATATATATATATATATATATATATATATTAATATATATATATATATATATATATATATATATATATATATATATATTTAATAATATTTATATATATATTTATATTTATATATATATATATATATATATATATATATATATATATATATATATATATATATTTATATATATATATATATATATATATATATATATATATATATATATATATATATATATATATATATATATATATATATATATATATATAATTATTTATTGGAATTGTTGTTGCCTGTGAACTATTTCTAATCCCTTGATAATTATTAGCAATAACAGGCTTGTTGAATCTCAAAAAACTCGATTTTATTAAAAAGTTGACGTTTCGCCACGACATTCGTGGCTTTATCAAAACTTTTGAAAAAATTGAAAACTCTTTGACATTTATTGATTTGAAAAAATTTGAATAGTTAAAAGAGACTACTATGTTTCACTAAAATTTTTCGGCTGTGGCAGTTCTTTGTTATTTATTACGTGCTATTCAGTCCAATATTAACATTCAAATCTGTTATTATTAGATGGTAAAGAGAACCACAGAAACCTTTACCCACGTAATGTTCGAAATAGGTTCAAATTATTTTGATTTTGAAAAGTCAAAGAATATGGAACTATTTACTTTTTTTTCAAAAATTTTTCATTACGGTCGTGGCCGTCTTCAGTTATTAATTACGAGCTATTCAGTCCAATATCAACAGACAGGTCTGTTGATATTAGATGGGAAGGTAACCACAGAAACCTTCACCCACGTAATAATGTACAAAATACGTTTAAAACATTTGATTGTTGTCTTTAAAAAGACATTACTTGTAATTTTGGAGATCAAATGTTCTAAACTATACTTTCTTTTTAGAAAAATTGAAAATTCTAGATGTTTAGATTTTGTCTAAGAAGATGAGTTGTTATCGTTAGAGTTTGTTTGTGGAATTATTTTGTTTCGATTGATGTTGTTTCTTAGAAAAATTGAAGAATTAATTCTGCGTATATTGAACTCAAATGTTTGATATCTGTTCTATCATTTACGGCATTATTTAAATTTTTTTGAATATGTAAAATTTCTAAAATTTCTCTGCGTTTTTGATCTTTTTCTATTTCTAAAATTTTTGTGCTATCAAAGTTGAAAGTATGATTCTCATTGTTTTTATGTTTTATTAGTGCTGTGGTTTGTGTTCTGGTATATTTGTGTGCTTTTAATCTTTCTTCTAAATTTTGAAAAGTTTGTCCTATATTTGATTTATTACAATTATTACAGGGTATACTATAAACAACATGAGATTTTTGCAGAAGAGGTGTTTTACTTTTTAATTTGGAATATATTCGTTTTATTTGATTTTGTGCGGTGTGGGCTACTTTAATATCGTGTGGCTTTAAAATTTGTGATATTTTATTACTTAATTGAAGAATATATGGAAGAGGTATATATTTTTTGTTAATATTTTCTTTTTTTGATGTTTCTAATGTGTTGTACAGTTTATGAATTCTATTTTTAGTGATTTTCTGTATAAGTTTTATTGGGTAATCGTTTTTGATGAGTAATTTATGAAAATCTTGTAATGTTTCATGTCTGTGTGTAGGTGAAGTAAGTTTAAGTGCTTTGTCTATATATCCGATTATTAAACTCTTTTTTTGTGACAAATGATGTGTACTATTGTAGTTCAATGTTCTTTGTGAAAAAATTTCTTTTCTATGCTAATTTGTGATAATTTCATTGTTTTTGTGTATGAGAGTAAAGTCAAGGAAATTTAATGTATTGTTCGTTTCTTTTTCTAGAGTAAATTGTAATTTTCTATTAAAGTAGTTGAATTTTTTGAGACTATCATCAATAAAATCTTCTGATGTTATTATAAGGCAATCATCAACTTACTTTTTGAAAGTTATAATTCGTTCATTCGAATTATTTAATAGATTTTCTACTAAATATTCTAAAACTAATTGAGCTATAACACTGGAAATAGGACTTCCCATTGCTACACCATCAATTTGTTGGTAGAAGTTATTTTCATATTGAAAATAGTTTGTACCAAGTGCAAATTGAATTGCTTTTATAAAATCGGTTTTAGGAATATTTGTATAAATTTTGATAATATTTCATTTGTCATTAATCGAGTTTTTTGAGATTCAACAAGCCTGTCATTGCTAATAATTATCAAGAGATTATATATATATATATATAAATATATATATATATATATATATATATATATATATATATATATATATATATATATATATATATATATATATATATATATATATATATATATATATATATATATATATATATATATATATATATATATATATATATATTGATAAAAATGTTGAGATTGATATCAAAATATGTGTAACACGTACGGTCGCGAATTGTGCGCCGAAATATAGACCCTCCTATAAAATTAGACACTAATTAGTGCGTTTTCGGGAACATAGTTTTGTTTATTTCTGAAGTGAAGGAACGTAAGAAATAAACTGATTTATCGTACACCTGTGTGATAATAGCTGATAAAATATACCACAGTTTCAGGTGTTTGTGTTCTTTATGGTAGTCGGATTATTTGCGTATTTCTGTTCTGCAAATGATGCATAGGTGCATTAAATGTAAAATTAAGTCTACCCTTCGTGATGCAAAAAATCCTGTTCTCCCGTGTGATCTGTGCAGAAATTATTTTTGCGGTGAGTGCTCCGAGCTTTCGTCCTCTGAAATTGAATGTATGCCCCTACAAAAACGGGTATTAAAATATCATTGTCTTCAATGCCGTGCATATGATTTCGAAACTTTACTAAGCAAAACAATAAAAGACATGGATACAATTATAAGTGATGAGGTTGTAATTATAAAATTGCTTGAAGAGCAAGTCAATAATCTCAAATCGAATCAACAAACTGTTATGAGCTTCGCAAATATAACATCTGGAAAGCATAAACAATTGTTACTTCAAACTAAGAAAAATGTTCCGCCCGTAATAGTCAAGCCTTTAAAAGCTCAAAGTTGTGATATTACAAAAAAAGATATTCAGAAACTAATTCAATAAATTCAACCCAAACAACAAATAAAAGAAATTTTATTATCAGATGCAACACTGTAGAAGACGCAAAAAAACTCGTTGAACAAACTCAAAAAAATAAAGAACTTGGAAAGAAATATGATGTCAAATTACCTCAAATGAAGAAACCTAGAATAAAAATCATCACCAATGGCGCTGAACTGAATTGAAGACTGCTTGAAAAGACAAAATGATTTCATTACAGAAGACGATTTCCTAAATGTAACCTACGTAATGAAAACCAATTCTGGTAAATGAATAATTTTTGCTGAATGTTCCGGTTCAACGTTTTCTAAATTTATAGACACCAAGAAAGTGTTTGTGGGATGGGAGTGTTGTCCGGTATATGAAAACCTAAATGTTTCTAAATGTAAAACATGTTGTGCATATGACCATAAAGTGATTAATTGTAGGAATGTTCTCTGTTGTTCTCATTGCGGTGGTGATCATATATCAACTGATTGCTCAAGGGAATACAAAAAGTGCTGTAATTGTGTAAAATCAGTTGAGAAATTTAATCTCAACTATGACGTCAATCATGCATCGTACGATAGTGATTGTCCAACTCTAAAATTTCATACCCAAAGGTTGAAAAACAGTATTGACTATTATTGTAAGTGATTTGTTTCTTCTTATTGTTGTTTTACTTTGTTCTTAATTTACTATCTGCTTTATTATTTTATTTCAATGACTAAAAAAGAATCATTTTTAAAAATTGCAAATATAAATGTTAGATCATTAATACCCAGCTTTCTGGACTTTTCTCGATTAGTCTCTGATAATTTTGATGTAATATGTGTAACTAAAACGTGGCTTACTGCCTCTGTAAATTCTAATATTAAATCGTTGCCTGGTTATTCACTTTTTAGGCGTGACAGAGTGGACAGGGTAGGAGGTGGTGTTGGTTTCTATGTGGGATCTTCTCTAAATTGAGAAACAATTGAGTATGATCATAACGATGTAAGTTTTGAATTTCTTCTACTAAAATTCAAAATTAAAACTCTCAATATTGCCCTGGCCGTGATATATCGTCCGCCAAGTTCAAGCCTTGCTGAACTCTCTAATTTTGTTGATGATATCCTAACACTAATGCTTGTTGAATATGACTACTCCATTATAACTGGGGATCTTAATGTTGACATGCTGGTCCCCAACTCTTTGCTGGACTTGTTTGGAGCGTATGGTTATATTAATTATGTTGTGGAGCCGACGCGTGTTGCAGCTACCTCGTCTACCCTACTTGACCCAATTTTTGTCAATGGTAATTCTGGAAATATAGTTCGTGAGAGTGGTATGGTGGTGTCGCATTTGAGTGATCATAACATGATGCCATTTTGTATACTGGACATCGCTATTAACAAACCCAATCAAAAATTCATTAATACTCGTAATTTTAAAAATTTAGATATGATCAGTTTCAGGACTGATTTATCTAGGATACCTTGGAATAACATTTATTACATTGAAAACATAAATGAAAAGATTAGATTTCTAACTGACTATATAAACTTACTTTTTGATATACATGCACCTTTGAGGAAGATACGAGTTAGTAAACCCTCTTCACCTTGGTTAACGGATAATTTAAGACTAATAGTTAAGGAACGTGACAAAGCTCTAACTAAGTTCAAAACCGTGAAAACGAGGGATTACTGGGATTATTACAAGCAGTGTCGTAATTTTGCATTGGCTTCAGTCAGAAGAGAAAAGGCAGCATTTTTAGATAAAATCCAACGTGATAAAAATGAAACCGTTATGTGGCAACAGTAACGTAAGATGAGCATGGTTTCGTCTAATGTTAATTCTGATTTACCAGTTGATCTGTGTGATCCTGATGTTGTAAATGATTATTTTATTAGTGTTTTTAGAAAGTCTGACGTCTGTTTTGCAAAAATAAAATTTTATAAGAGTAATAAATTCAATGATGGCAATTTCAGTTTCACTATGGTACATCAAAGTGTCATACTTGACGTGTTTAGCGCCATTTAGTCAAATGCTGCTGGTGCAGATGAAATCTCTCTATCTATGTTAAAACTATGCTTGCCCAATATTCTCGACCACATAACTCATATAGTTAATTGCTGCCTACACTGTGGGTATTTTCCTAGGATCTGGCGTGGGTCAGTGGTTTGTCCTATTTCTAAGGTCAGTAATCCTGGAGCTGTACGAGACTTGCGGCCGATAAGTCTTCTACCAGTTTTATCAGAAATTCTCGAACGTGTAGTTTATGTTCAGTTATACGATTATCTCGTAAGTAATGATATCCTGCCTTCTCAGCAGTCTGGTTTCCGCAGGGGTTATAGTACTACCACTGCCTTATTAAATATTTTTGATGATATTGTTAGGGCTATTGATAAGAAAATGGGAGTTCTTTTGGTTGCTTTAGATTTTTCTAAGGCATTCGACCTAATTGATCATGAGTTACTGTGTACTAAACTCGAATATTTTGGTTCCGATATTACTGCTCTATCTTTTTTCAAATCTTATTTGTGGAAGCGTAGCCAGCGTGTCCGTGTTAACAATAACTCATCTATATCTAAACCTATTGTATCGGGTGTACCACAAGGATCTATTTTGAGCCCTTTATTGTTTCTATTATATACCTCAGATCTACCAAGTGTTGTATCTGATTGTACAATGCAGCTGTACGCTGATGACACTCAATTGATTCATTGCTTCGATCCATCCAATGTTCCGGCTGCAAAGGATTCCATAAATAAGGATCTAACTTCGATATCTCAATTCTCAAGAGCACACAATTTAACCATAAATCCATCTAAGACAACCGCACTTCTGTTTTGTAGCAGGTATAAGAGACCAGATACTCAGAATTTGATACAGCTTGAGTTGGATGGCGTTGAGATCAACTTGTCAGACCAAGTAAAAAATTTAGGACTAATTATAGACCAGAACCTAAGATTTAAAGGTCATATTAGTTCACTTCTTCAGAAGTGTTACATGAGAATGCGTATGCTTTATGTCAACAAGCACATACTGAATTTCAAAATGCGTAAAAAGCTAACCGAAACTTTGGTTCTTTCAGTTTTGAATTATTGTAGCATTGTTTACTACCCTTGTCTCGATCAGGAATCCCGAAGTCAATTGCAACGCATTCAAAATACATGTTGTAGATTTATTTTCGACCGAGGAAAATATGATCACATTACCCCTTGTTTCTCGCAAATTGGATGGTTAAAAATTAATCACGCCTTTGAGTTGAATTTTCTTGTCTTCATATATCGTTTGATCAGTTCTAAAGCTCCTTCTTACTTGCACAAAAAAATCGTTTTTAGAAAATCAGTTCATAATGTCAACACCCGACATAATACTGTGACAATGCCACAGCATTCCCCTGCCATGTTCGAGCGCTGCTTTACTTTTAATTTAGTAAGGTACTACAACTCTTTTGTGTTCACTATGTCTATTTCTACATTGTCTAGATATCGGCATACTCTTAGGGACTTACTCTTGGCCAGTCAATGATAATGATGATGATGTGTATGTTACTATCTCTGTACATGTTGGAGTTTTATCTCCTGTTGGTTTTTAGTATTTATTTTTCTTGTAGTGTTCTTATGATGTTTATTTTATTTTATAGCTAATTTACGTGTTAACCAGGTAAGTTAAGAGTTAAATAGTAGCTTTAAACTAATCTTCGCCTGCCTGTTCAAATGCTGTTTATACACATTTGTGAAATAAAGTCATTTTATTATATATATATATATATATATATATATATATATATATATATATATATATATATATATATACATATATATACATATATATATATAATATATATATATATATATATATAAATAAATATATATATAATACATATATATATATATATATATATATATATATATATATATATTATATATATATATAAATATATAAATATATAAATATATATATATATATATATATATATATATATATATATATATATATATATAAATATATATATATACATTATTAGCAATAACAGGCTGGTTGAATCTTAAAAAACTCGATTTTATTAAAAAGTTGACATTTCACTACGATATTCGAAAAAATTGAAATTTCTCTGACATCTACTGATTCGAAAAAATTTTCAATAGAACAGACGACTTGTCTTGTTAAAATTTTTTTCGGATATGGTTGTTCTTTGTTATTTATTATGTGCTATTCAGTCTAATATCAACATTCAAAATTGTTTTCATTAGAAGGTAAGGGAAACTACAGAAACCTTTACCCACGTAATGTTCGAAAAAAATAATAATAGGTTACTATTTATCTAACAACAAAGAACCATTAGTACGGAAAAATATTAAAAAAGTAGAGCAGAATTATCGGTATAGAACGCTTATATGGAAGCAGCCGTTGACACGTGTTTCGGACTCTTTGGTCCTCATCAGAACGGCGTAGCTAAGCATTGGAATGAAAATTTGGAGATGAAAATAGTATAACAAACAAAATCCTCTATTATGAAAGACAATCACAACATTTGTGGTTTATTGTTTGAACTCTCCGGTATGGGAGATTTGGTCAAACTTTGCCACTGAGGCGATTAATTCCATCTGCGAGATCTCAGAAAGAGTAAATTAACAATAACAAAGAAATTAGTCGCGGGAAAATATTAAACAAGTAGAGCAAAAATTATCGGTATAGCTCGTTTATATGGAAGTAGCTGTTTTAAATGAAATTTTTATTTAGAATTTCAAAATTTTTTAAATAAAAAAAGGTACTCACAATATAGAACAATTTTTGAAACTCTAAGTTTAAGTTTGGGATCATTGCCATATTTTCAGCTTGCGATATTTAATTATTTATTTGAATTGTTGTTGCCTGTGATCTATTTTTAATCTCTTGATAATTATTAGCAATAACAGGCTGGTTGAATCTTAAAAAACTCGATTTTTTTAATAAAATCGAGTTTTTTAAGATTCAACCAGCCTGTTATTGCTAATAATTATCAAGAGATTATATATATATATATATATATATATATATATATATATATATATATATATATATATATATATATATATATAGTTGAAAAGGATATCTTCCCTGTGTTATTTCAGTAATCTATAGGTTATTGGGATGGCAGCAGTAAAATAAGTGTCTCTTTTTTCTTCAGCTCGAGCTTTCGAGATAGCTTTATCTTTTCATCAGGATCATCAGGACATCAGGACATTTGGTAATTAGAAACTTATGCATTAGATGAAATACAGACCAATATAATTCCACTGACAGGAGTTGAATTTTTGTTTCAACAAGTTATCTATCATTTGAATTTAAAAAAAAAAACGAAAAGAAAGCCAGACTTCTACGAATTTGTAACTATCACACTGAATTAGTATGTATAAGGATCGAAGCTATATCCATTAATTTATTTTACTTTACAGCTTGGATGTATTGACATTTCACACTTTTTGGACATTTGACGGATACGTAAATAAAATAAATTATTTCGACAGTTGCAAATTTGTAGAAGTCTGTCTTTCTTCCCGTTTTTTCCTAAAAGTTTAAATGATAGATAACTTGTTGAAACAGAAAATCAATTATTTTTAGTGAAATTATATTGGTCTATTTTTAATCAAATGCATAAGATTCTAATTACCTAATGTCCTGATATCCTGATAGCCCAGTCAAAAGAGGATTTGATGGGGAAAAATTA
This sequence comes from Cynegetis impunctata, assembly GCA_030704885.1. Classification (NCBI taxonomy): domain Eukaryota; kingdom Metazoa; phylum Arthropoda; class Insecta; order Coleoptera; family Coccinellidae; genus Cynegetis; species Cynegetis impunctata. Next base: position 7,239 of record JARQZK010005276.1, on the reverse strand, counting down.
GCGTAAAGTTGAATTATCTCCCAATGATAAACCACTACCAGAGTATCATTTTCTCAAAACTCCCCTGAAATCCCCTTGGAGCTTCACTCCCTAACCCCTCTCAAAGAATGAAAATGTCAATAATTACGGAAAGCCCCAAATCTACGATACTAATAATCGAATCAAGTTGAATGTATTTTTGTTGTGTTTGCTATAACATGAGCTATAATAATGTTCTTTTTCATTTCTACGTTAAACCTAATAGTTTTTTCATAAATGAATGTAAATGCGCGACAAAAACAATTTTTTAAATCTTACACTTTATAATTATGCGTATAGGCTTTTTGGATATCATATTACAGAAAAAACCTCAAATGAAAATCGTAGATTATTTAATTGTGAATTTAGTGGAGCGAAGGTTTGCTTATTCCCGTGCGGGTTGGCACAGTAGAGGGAATGATGCAGCAATTTTTAGCTGCATTACGGGCGGCTGACTATTTCGTTGATCTGTCGTAGTATATTAAAATATACGAAATATGAACTCATCTATTGCTTATGCCAATTTTGATTCGGGGGCAAGGAATTCCCTAACCATTTTATTCGATTAACGTTCCTACCACCTATGGGTCTCCGTGTCTCATAATGACAAAACCGGCAAAAATTTGATTTCAGTTTGCTAGGGCTGTCGCATACAAACAAAATTCGGTTGAAGAGTTGTTGATAATTACCAACCACTCCTTTTGACCTGCATTTAACTGTTTTTTGTTGGGCTTGTGTTTTTACCATGTCCTTTCTGTGGAGTTTTAGCTCTACAAAGTTCTTCCCTTTGATTTTAAAATTTGCTTTAAGACTTATCTCATTAGCTTGGTCACAATTTATCGACTCATCATATACAAATCCAGAAGATAGTGAGACAAGTTCACCGGATAGTTTGTTAAAGGGATTGTGTTGTTTTTACAAGTGGTAAATTTCTGTAGGTCACGGACATCAATTTGTTTTCTTGTTTTTCTTAGTTCAGCATGTTGCTCATTGAATTGAATTGAAGTTCCAAGGTAATTTTCAACGGCTTCATGTACATTGAGGAAGTATGGTGTTCCTCCCTGTGATGTCTCGCTCGTGTATGAGACCACCAACAGATTTCATTGGTCGCATGAGATCTTGCTCTATACACATGCCTGTCCACGCTCCAGACCAACAAGAGCAATTTTGTACATTTTTTTCATTTTATTATATTAGAGAATTTTCTCTTTTTCATTACTCTTGTAGTAAAAAGTCTAAGACTCTCAGGAACCAAGTATTCGCCTCCATGTCTTATGTCATCTATGCTTGGGTATTTATTTGATTTGTATTGCATTTTCTGTATATCCTCTTTAATAATATCTGAAGCTGCCATTACTATTCTCATACGTTCTTTAGAAAGAACTGTACTTTTATGAACAAACATCTGGCCAATCAATTCAGAGGCAGTTTCCATTGAACATACAACGTTTACTCTTCCACAAATATTAGATATGAATAACCATCCCTGGAAGTGTTCAATCAGAAGATTTCTCAAGTATTTAATATAATTCTTCTGGACATCTAGAAAGTCTTTCATTATATCTTATTCTTCTATAGTTTACTGACACTCATCACTGTTTTCTATATACCCACTCGCAAAGCTTATCAAATGCTCCACCTAGCTCGGACTTCGGCCTTCCTACCGTATGTTCATGTGGTGTTTTTCTAAATTCTCTATAGCAACGAACTTCAGGTTCGACAAGGTCTGTAACATTAAGAAGCTCACATTTGACTCTTTTCTTTAAATTTTCATCTCGTTCATCACATTTTTAAGTATTATTTCTCTTATTTCTGAAGTAGACACAAGATGGGCAGGTTTTCGGCAATGATAGGGAGATTTAGAGTAAACCTTGTTTAAAGCTTGTTTCCCACAAAATGAATAAATATTTTTCAAATCGAAGGTTTCTTTTGAACTTTCCAGAACAAAATAAGAGGAAGCCTCAAGTTCTTTTTTCATCACATCAGCTCGAATACTGGTTGGACGAGTGTACTTTTGCCTGCATGATTTATGGACAGTAATTTTCGTTTTTGCAGTAATCTTTTCATAAAGTCCATCATTAAATATTGAACTCGCTTCCTTAATGAATTTTAGTTCCTTCTCGACAACAACTGTATCGTCGTTTAACTGGTTTTCACAAAAAATGCATATCAAACTAGAATTATTGTCCATTTTTAACAAACAAAACTTTTAATTCTTAAAACCGTCGTTGAAACTAACACTTTCGACAAACTCAACAAACTTGAGTCTACTGTCAAGGTCAGTTGGGTAACTATAGAGGAAAGTCTTGCTATAAATACAATGTTTCATGCCCGCCATTTTGCCAGTTTCCTCTACTGCACCACCACGTACGTAAAGAAACACACCTTGTAAGAGTTAAATTCAAAATTCAATATTCTTCAAATTTTATTTACGCTTTTTCCTGTAGTATGATATCCAAAAAACCTATACGCAATAATATAAAGTGTTAGAGTTAAAAAATTGTTTTTGTCGCACATTTACATTCATTAATGAGAAAACTATCAAGTTTAACGTAAAACTGAAGAGAACCATTATTGTAGCCCATGTTATAAAAAAACCAACATAAAAAATTTAACTTGATCTGATTATTAGTATCGTAGATATAGGGCTTTCCATAGTTATTGTCATTTTTATTCTTTGAGAGGGGGTAGGGGGTGATGAAGCTCCAGGGGGATTTTAGGGGACTTTTGTAAAAATGATCCTGTAGTAGTGGTTCATCGATGGGAAAAAATTCATCTTTACGCCAATTTTTTTTCCAGGTTTCATGTTTTAGTGTCTTCGTTGACAGGGCTATGATGATACTGATGATGAGATAAAGCAATCTCGAACGATCGAGCTGAAGAAAACAGAATGAATCACTTGTTTCACTGCTGCCATCCCAATAACCTATAGATTACTAATACATATATATATATATATATATATATATATATATATATATATATATATATATATATATATATATATATATATATATATATATATATATATATTTATTTATATATATATATATATATTTATATTTTTATATATATATATATAGATTTATATATATATATATTTATATATACAGGGTGATTCATTAAGAATGTCCAATCTCTGAACTGTAGATTCTAGACCTCAAAATATGATGATTCTGCTCAACATGCCTTATGCAAATATTGCTAGTTTCCGAGATACGGGGTGTTCAAAGTTTAAATTTAAATTTTGATTTTCGCCATAATTTTTTATGTTTTCACAATTTCTCTTTGAAAATTGGCAATTTCACGTTTTTTCGATGAGGAATCATAAGTTGCACTCTAATTTAACATTGCTAATAGAGGCCGCTAGTTACACTTGTTTGTGTTAATTAAATCAAAGCAAACTTCTTTTGGGCGTAACTTACAACTAAAATAATAAAAAAATATTAAAACACGTTAATTTCTACAAAAAAAAGTTACTCTTCTTTGATTCGTGTAACTCAATCGGTTATCGAGTTATTTGCTTCTAAAAAGTTCAATAAATTTTAATTTTTGCATAAAAAATTTTATTATTCCTTAAACAATAAAAAATTTGTAAACAAAAACGAAAGACTTCAAAGCAAATGCTCAAAATGCTCACCATGTACTTCAATACACTTTATGATCCGCTTTCGTAAATATCTCTTAATATCAAAATCACATTCGTGAATTAAGCCGTGGTTTAATTTTTCGTTTTCTTTTCAAGTAGGCTTGTCTCGCTATTAGACAGTTTTTGTAGAGTTTAATTTTTCGTTTTTTTTTAAGTAGGCTTATGTCACTTTTAGACAGTTTGTGCAGAAGCAAAAATTGGATAACAATAAGAATAAGTAATACATTAGTATACCATTTATTAACAATTTAGTAATTAACAAGTGTTATAGTTATTCATCAAATAATGCCTGGGCATAACGATTTTTCCAATAATGAGATGCGCGATATGATTTGCGTGTTTATTCAGTCAAATTATAGTGGTCCAGCTGCGGCTCGAAGATATTCACAATTATACCCAAATTGAAGGCAACCCAATTACAAACTGTACCGAAATCTTTACAACCGCTTAGGTGAAACGGGGTCTTTACGCTCTAAAACTGAGCACGGTGCTACAATAAAAATCACTGATGATGAAGAAGATGAAATTTTAATTTGTGTTACGGAGAATCCAGATATCAGTACTCGCCGATTAAGTCTGCAAACAGGTATAAGCCAATCATCTATTTTTAGAATACTGAAGAGGGAAAAATTGCATCCATATCATTACACTCCTGTTCAGAATTTATTTCCTCAAGATTTACCTAAGCGTCTACAATTTGCCCATTTTTTGCAAGATAAACAAAATGTTAACCCAGATTTTCTGAATACAATTATTTTTACTGATGAGACAACATTTACCAGACGAGGAATATTTAATTATAAAAATAATCATTTGTGGGATTCTGAAAATCCACATGCTATGAGGGAAACACATTTTCAGCACGAGTTTAAGGTTAACATTTGGTGTGGTGTAATATGTGGGTATTAAATAGGCCCTTTTGAACTGCCAATCAATTTAAATGGACCTCTTCATTTAGATTTTCTTCAAGAACATTTACACGAGTTACTAGAGGATATACCTCTCGCTTTAAGACAAAATATGTGGTTTTTGCACGACGGAGCACCACCACATTATTCTTCACAAGTTCGTCGATACTTAAACGAACAGTTTTCGCATCGATGGATTGGTCGTGGAAGTGAGTTTGCTTGGCCACCAAGAGGCCCTGATTTCAATCACTTAGATAAATCAAATCACAAGGTTATATTCAAAAAACGTGTGTAAAATCCACCACTGATACTCATCGAATACAGTATGGAAAAACACGTTTTTCTGCAAAACATATGGTAACGGTAATTAACCGCGTTTACCATTATCGACCGTTAGATGGAGCAGTTGTTTACAAAGTGTAGAACAAGTCACGAGTTCAACTCAAAGCCGCTAGATGGGCCACTTGTTTATTCAAGTTGAGATTTCTACTTAAAGTCGCTAGGTGGACTTAACGAGTAGTTGTCTAATGTTATCGAATTATGGTGGATGCATTGTTTAAACAATGGTGGAGGCATTTTCGAGGAGAGTTGCACAAAGTGCACTCTAACACAATCCTTTAGATTTCTCAATTTGGTCGCAAATGAAGGCATCAGTTTACAAAGAAAAAATTACTTCTCTTCCACAACTGCGACGGAAAATAGAAGAAGCCGCGGATGTAATTAAAAATAATAGACAAGGATTATTTGATATTAAGAGATTTTTACGAAAGCGGATCATAAAGTGTATTGAAGTAAATGGTGGGCATTTTGAGCATTTGCTTTGAAGTTTTTTCATTTTTGTTCACAAATTTGTTGATGTTACATATTTAAGGAATAATAAAATTTTTTATGAAAAAATTAAAATTTATTGAACTTTTTAGAAGCAAATAACTCGATAACCGATTGAGTTACACGAATCAAAGAAGAGTAACTTTTTTTTGTAGAATTTAGCGCTTTTTAAATTTTTTTTATTATTTCAGTTGTAAGTTCAGCCCAAAAAAAGTTTGCTCTAATTTAATTAACACAATCAAGTGTAACTAGCGGCCTCTATTAGCAATGTTGAAGTAGAGTGCAACTTATGATTCCTTATGCCAAAAAACGTGAAATTGCCAATTTTCAAAGAGAAATTGTGAAAACATAAAAAATTATTGCGAAAATCAAAATTTAAATTTAAACTTTGAACACCCCGTATCTCGGAAACTAGCAATATTTGCATAAGGCATGTTGAGCAGAATCATATTTTGAGGTCTAGAATATACAGTTCAGAGATTGGACATTTCTAATGAATCACCCTGTATATATAAATATATATATATATATATATATATATATATATATATAAATATATTCATTTTTTTGTTCAATGAGGTAAGCGAAGAGATATTCAAGCAGATATTAATTTAATAAACAATTATAGTGAAAAACAATGTCTCATTTTAGTACTCCATTCATAATGTATCTTATACGAGATGATTAATTTATATAATTATTATCAATAACTAGTCACTACGAGTAGTATACACGAAGAGATAATAATTTGAAGAGTGTTTAAGAAATAGAAATAACATTCACTCATTATCAATATTATTACGTTTACAGTTTGCACCTATCACTAATTCTTCTTTTCATTTATAAGATATGAAGATTGGAAGCTCTCGTTTGTAGTTATTTCTATGAAGTTTTTCTTGCTGTACGTGTTTTTATAGAAATCAGAAAACAAGAAGTAAAACAATAAACTATTAGGAATGGTAATGAGCAGCGCAGACTTAGGATAGCCACAGTCGTAAAATAAAACTTGTATGGAATGTAGAAACGTCAACACGAACTGAACCTGAAAAAAATCAGATCAAGATTGAATGAATTTTCACAGAATTCATGTGAGTTTTAATTAGCTATGGAAAATATTATTGACAATATATCTCCTTGATATGAGCTGCGGAGAGATAACAAAATAGACACATACATATACCGATATATATATATATATATATATATATATATATATATATATATATATATATATATATATATGTATATATATATATATATATATATATATATATATATATATATATACTATATACATACATATGTATATATATATATATATATATATATTATATATATATATATATATAATATATATATATATATATATATTATATATATATGTATATATATATATATATATATATATATATATATATATATATATATATAATATACATATATACATATATATTACATATATATATATATATATATATATATATATATATATATATATATATATATATATATATCTATATATATATATATATATATATATATATATATATATATATATATATATATATATATATATATATATATATATATATATATATATATATATATATATATATATATACATATACATATATACATATATACATATATATATATATATATACAAATGTATATATGTAGTTCATATTTAAAAATAATATCACGTTTATTTAAACTTAATTTCCAGTATATTTACAACTGAATGACAATTGTTTCGACAAAAATTGTCTTCATCAGATTTAGTTACAAACTCAGTTTGTCTGATGAAGACGCTGTGTTGTCGAAACAACTGTCACT
>JARQZK010005275.1:0-71413 GCA_030704885.1 Cynegetis impunctata | reverse complement strand
AGGTAGGTCTGAGAATCGGCCAACATCTATTTTTAATCCCTCTAAATGTTAAGGGTGGCCCACCCCTTAATTTTTATTTTTTATTTTTCAGATAAAATTTTTTGTTCTATATTTTTTATTTTACAGTATTGAAAAATACATACAACCCCAAATTTTCACCTCTCTACGATCAACCCCTATTTTTTATTTGTTAAACTCCTTCGAAATGGCTCGACCAATTCACATGGAATTTTGTGTGCATATCGGTTAGATCTAAGAATCGGACAAAACCATTTTTCATCCCCCTAAATTTTGAGGGGGATGAAAGGGGACCCCTTAATTTGTTTATATTTTGCAGGCCAAATTTTTTGTGCTATTTTTTTATGATACAGCAATCAAAAATACATACAACCCTAAATTTTCATTTCTCTACGATCAACCCCTATTTTTTATTTGCTAAACGCCTCCAAAATAACTCGACCGATTCTCATGAAATTTTGTGTGCATATCGGTTAGGTCTAAGAATCGGACAAAATCTATTTTTCATCCTCCTAAATGTTGAGGGTCCATTCTCCAAAAAAAATTTTTGTTCTATATTTTTATGATACAGCATTCAAAAATACATACAACCCTAAATTTTCACCCCTGCACGATTAACCCTTATTTTCATTTAATGATTATAAACTTTAATATTTTTTGCAAGATTTTTATTTTTATTTTGTCATGACTTAGAACCTAAAAATTCCATCGCGCTTTTCATTTGTTTAAATTTTATCCACAGATCCCCGATAGGGTTGCAAGATGGCAATCGAAAATAACAATAGTCAGTCTGAAAATAGGTCGTAATATATTTTTCATACCCCTAAGCGATTAGGGTGGTCCACAAACATTTTTATAAATTTTTTGGACAAAATTTTTTATTTCAATTTTTTTATGTTGCATTAAAAAATATATACAACTCTAAATTTTCAACCTCCTATCAACAACCCATATTTTGTAATACCCATTTTAATAATTTAAACATTGTTTGCCGGGTCAGATAGATTAATAGATAGATTGTTAGATAGATAGATATAAAGATAGATAACTATCTAGATAGATAGATAGATAGATAGTTTCAAAGATAGAGCATCGGCAGATAGATCAATAGATAGAAAGGAAGATAGATAAAAATAATTCATATGGCAGAACAACGTTTGCCGGGTCAGATAGATTGATAGATATGTAGATAGATAGAAAGATAGATAGATAACTATCTAGATAGTTAGAGATACATCGGCAGATAGATGAATAGATAGAAGGATAGATAGATTTGCTGGGTCAGCTAGTATATATATATATATATATATATATATATATATATATATATATATATATATATATATATATTTATATATATATATATACAGGGTGATTCATTAATATGTGTAAATATTTTAACAGGAAAATTTTGAGCTCAAATTATGAAGATCTAACTCAATTTGCTCATACAAAATATTTCTCCTTACTGATTTACAGGGTGTTTTATTTAGATTATTAAAAATGAATTCTGTTCATTACTTGAATGCTGCTCTATATTTCTTTATGGTATTTGGCAGCAGGTTAAAGTATTCTGCGACACATCAAATAATAGTAAAGAAGACTTTCTCGCTGTCACCAGTGGCGTACGGCGGGGGCACGGGAAGAGTTCATGTTTCCTAAATTCTACGCCACTGGCAGAATTGTCATTTTAGTAAAATTTTTCGATTCTCCAATATTTTCTCTGTAAATAAGGCACTCTTGTGTCGTAACGCTAGAGCTACTATTTTTCGAGATATTTAAAGTTGAACATATGGCTGCACAATTCTTTTAATTTTCTAAGTACGAGTCTGTCGGTGTTTTTTTGTCATACGATTGCATGTATTACGTAAAATAAACATTATTAAGTATTTTTTTCAATTTATAATAATATTAAAAATAACAATTTGAAACAAAACATCTACAAAAATCTCCCAAACGATAAATATTTGCCAGGAACTATGGCAGCAAACTGTAAATTCCGCTAATTTTATTGCGAATCAGCCAACATATTTTTTATACTTAAAAGATCGTTTAGCGAAAGAATGGATTATCTCATTGAGGTTAACGGAGATCACATTGAACATTTGTTGTAAATTGTTTTTAAGTTTTGTTCATAAATTTGATATTCTTCCAAAAATTGTAAAGAAGATCTTGATAATTAATTATTTATTTTGACTTTCTTATGTAGCGCTGGATATTTTTGTAGTTGTTCTGTTTTAAATTGTTTGTTAATATTATTATAAATTGAAACAAAATCGTATGACAAAAAACACCGACATGACTCTTACATAAAAATCAAAAGAATCGGGCAACCATATGTTCAACGTTAAATATCTCGAAAAATAGTGGCTCTGGCGTTAAGAAACAAGAGTGCCTCATTTACAGAGAAAATACTGGAGAATCGAAAAATTATACTAAAACGACAATTCTGCCAGTGGCGTAAAATTTAGGAAACAAGAACTCTTCCCGTGCCCCTGCCGTACGCCACTGGTGACAGCGAGAAAGTCTTCTTTACTATAAGTTGATGTGTCCCAAACTACTTCAACTTACTGCCAAATATCATAAAGAAATATCAAGCAGCATTCGAGTAATGAACAAATTTCATTTTCAATAATCTAAATAAAACACCCTGTAAATCAGTAAGGAGAAATATTTTGTATAAGCAAATTGGGTTAGATCTTCATATTTTGAGCTCAAAATTTTCCTGTTAAAATATTTACACATATTAATGAATCACCCTGTATATAGGAAAATGAAAAACTTATTGGTTCTCTGCGTGAACCGCTTAAAAGATTTGAAATGTTTCGACTCTTCGGCCTCTTTTGCGAAGGCATTTTCAGGATAAGGTAGATAAGTGACCAGGGCCGGATTAACCCTGTCCGGGTCCCTAGGCAACAACCCTGCCCGGGCCCCAGGTCGTTTCAAGTTGATAAAGGGATGTAAGTTACTTCCAGATGATCGACTCCAGGTATCTTGTTACTTCAAAGTCTTATGTGATATTGCAACAACATGGTTACTTTGACTTAATGCTGCAGCATCACCTTACCTCGTTAGCTTTATTGAAATGGTCATAATGAATAGGTTACAGATAAGTGATGAATGATGATCCAGGTTGCATGATGGGTTAGGAAAGATAAATGAGACGTGACGTGATTATTTTAAATTTGATCTTGTTAAACGCAATAACATACAATCAACTAAAGAAAACAGTTTTGTGAAGTACAAATTGGAAAAAGTCAACTTCCAAGATATTTATTGTTTTTGTACAGTACGGTGGATTTAAATATTAACTCCTCTAACTTGTTTAGAATTAAAATCGTTCAAAACATCTTGGAAGTTGAGTCTTTCTAATGCATCATTTTCAATGGCCATTATCGACAATGACTTCAAACGATTCAGAGACAGTTGCCTACTCTGCTTAATGGTTAATTTGGCCCTGTAAGTGGCCTCAATCTGCCTACTCCATGAACGGAATAGGAATTAGGAAGATCACATGCCTCAACTCCCTTGGCTACTTCTAGAGATGGATTCGTAAATAATAAACATGCGTTCTACTCATCAGTAAAAATATTGAAAACATTATTTTTATTACGAAAACTTTGAAGTATCAGAGTAAACTACCAATAAGTTGTAATTTCAAACTTATCGAATTGAAATTGTGTCCATCCAAGTTGCTATACCTAACGTTCTTAGAGAACGATACTGAATTCTGTTAAAATCTAACTCATCTAAGCCCATACCTATTGAAATTTTTTTAACAAAAAGTTTATGTACTTTTGCTGTTACTTCCAAATATTCTAAAATGGAATGCCTGAAACTTTTTGTTCATCATCTAATTCTTTAATTTCAATCTTGATAATTTTTCTCGGAAACTTATTAAATGGTTTCCAAAATGTGCGGGAGACTTTTTTACTTTTTTCCAATTTGTTTCTTTTTTTGTACCATGAAAATCTGAATTTCTTTCATGAATTTTGAGCTACTTGTTTTGAGTACAAAACAATAAATCTATCAACCTATTTGTTTACTTTTGCAATTATTTGCACAGTTATGGTCACATATCATATTCCATTTGTTACAAATGAAACTTCGTATCTGTTTGAATTCAGTGGTCGACTAGTGGTTACAGTTTATTGAATTTTTAAGTTTTAATGTTATTTGTTTGAAATGGTGAAGGCGCTAGATTAGTATTTCTGCGAAACTTATTTTTTCGAAAGGACTCCGCACATTTAGTTAGAAAAAATAACGACAGCTAAATTCGTTAATTTTTGGATATATTATAGATACTGGCTACCTACACAACATATCAATTTTAAATTCTGTTCCCACGACTGGTTTAGGATATAGAGTGGTCCAAATATATATGTCCAAAAAAATCATATTCATAATTTCAGAAAATGATGTTAAGATACAAATTTTTACTGTAATATGATAACTCCACTAAAAAACCGTTCTCTAAAGGAAGCCATCCAAATAACTTGAAAATAAGGCCGGGATATACAGGCTGTTTACTCGATGAGTTTGTGTATGCGGCTTCAACTTCGACAGTTTTATGCCAAAAAACTCTATTTCTAGCTCCATTGATAACAAACGATATATAAAACAGTGAAACAAAATACAGCTTCCTACCATGTATAGTTTAGAAAAAAAAAGTGGTCCAAAAGTTAAAATCACAAAATTTTTTTCCTTTGTTACTTGAAAACTTTTTATTTGTGAGGTACTGGAGAGTAAGTAAGTCGAATAGTCTATAAAAAGTACATATCATATTGAAACTGACGTTTTTATACCGTATGTTCATTTTTACAGGCATACCTCGTAGATAAATATGTATTAATTATTTTTCACCTTGAGGTGATCAAGATATTAATTTAGAAATTGATGAAGCTCATCTCGATATAAACCTTGTTAGGTTGAGACTATTTTCGAGATATAAAAATGTTACAAAGTATCAGCTATGGATTCAAAATAATGAAGACCGAGAGTCGGTGTCGGGGTACTACTGTACCTGTAAATCAGGTCCAAGAACACTCGGAACATGTGCTCATGTGGCAATGGTGTTGTGGTACCTCGGTTATTCTGGTATGCTCCCGCACGTGAAATATCCTTTCACTAAAATTATAGATTCGGTAAACAACGCGATTTCAATTGATATTCTAATGTGAAAATAATTATTCATTCAGGATACTAAACTTATGGCCAAAGAACGTATTTCACTGTACCTGTATCTTGAAAAGTGAGTCTATGGATCTGAAAGAAGCGATTCCAAACCACCCTGAACAATACAAACTGAATATAGGTACTATTCTTACTTGTCTCGTTGAAATCCAATCAGTCCCATTAGAATCATTAGATACACTCTCATTTTTCGACATTAGGAAACGAACATACGGTATATGAACTTTAGTTTTAACATGAATGTGGCCTGTTTTTTAACTATTCGATTTGGCAATGAACTCATTTATTTTTCCAGAACCTCACAAATAATTCCTGTACAAAATATATAGAAGAAAAATTCGGTGATATCAAATTAGACCATCATTCTTTCTAAATTGTACATGGTAGAGAGTTGTACTTTCCGTCTACTATTTCGGGTATCCTTTGTTATTATTAAGTAAGAAATAAAGCCTTTTGAAACATAATTGTCGAAGTCGAGACCGTGTACACAAACCCATCGAGTAAACAGCCTGTATATGTCGGACTCAATTTTGAGTTATATGAGTGACTATCGTCAAGCTATAGCTTCCCACTGAGGTTATCGCATTTCACAGAAAGTCTGTATGTTAACAGCATTTTCTAAAATTGTAAAGATGGTTTATCGAGATATTGACATTTGGACCACTCTATATCCCAAACCAGCCGTGGGAATAGAATTTAAAATTGATATGTTTCATAGCTGGCCAGTATCTATAATATATCCAAAAATTTGCGAATTTAGCTGTCGTCATTTTTTCTAACTAAATGTGCGGGGTCCTTTAATTTGATGTTTTATAACATATATACTAAATATGAATTCAAGCTTTCTGCACTCTGTCTAGACTTTAACTTTGCCAAATCCCACACTCCTCCGCGTGGGTACTATTTTTCTCCTCGCGTAATAATAGGTATACCTATAGATATTCTGTTTATAGATAATAAAGTACCTAATAAAGATCTGCATAACAATAGCATACATATTTCAAATTATAGTCAACTATTAGGTAAAGCATGAAGGGTATTGACTTATAGGTATTCACAAACACCTTATCGTAGTTAGGGGCCATCCATAAAATACTTCACTCATTAACAGGGGGAAAGTGGTCAAGGATATGTGACATTGTGTTGGCAAGGGGCAGGGAGGGGTCAAAAGATTGCGACGTCACATGTTGTTAGAGTCTAAAATACTAAAACGCGCAATTTATTTATCGTTCTTTAATTGGTCTTTTGTTTTATTTATTTGCTATATAAAATATCCGACTTTATGTTAATTTTATTAAATGTTATTTTTAATTTGAATTGAAAAAAATTGGAGAAACTTTTATTTTAATTTAATTACATATAAATATAAAGTTGAAAAATATGTGACGTCACATGAGGAGAGAGGTTGTTTCACAAGTGTGACAATTTGTGACAAGGACGGTGGGGCCAAAAAACAATAAAATTTGTGTGACGTAATTTATTAATGGGCCCTTAGAATATTTGCGACTTAATTCATACCTCGAATGTACCTACCTGTCTTTTGTCAATAATTCAAAACTTGACATTATTGAAATATCAAGCAACTCTTCGATAGAACTTAAATACTGCTAAAAGCCTGTTATAAATGAGAGAAGATCAAAACTCATAGAAAATATTGAACCTAATCCAAAAACTTTCTGTTGTGTCTATGCGTTTTAGAAATGTTTAATGCTTGAAAATTTGTTCATTTCGATTTCTTTCCTATTTTCGAGTAAACTTACTGAATAGAGATAAAGGAACGACAATACATTTAAAAGGTACCTTAAAGAAAAATGTCTGAAATTTCAGATTTATTGTATACAGTGATTGTTTCGTTTTGGTGGTAGTGGTAGAATAGCTATAGCTGAACTTCCACCTTTTGTACTTATTTTTTATGTAATTCTTAGGTGCAATAAAGATTATTATTATTATTATTATTATTATTATTATTATTATTATTATTATTATTATTATTATTATTATTATTATTATTATTATTATTATTATTATTATTATTATTATTATTATTATTATTATTATTATTATTATTATTATTATTATTATTATTATTATCATTATTACAATGTCCCTTCTGAAAAACAATATATCAAGCTACACTTCCACCGTAGGAACATTGAGTAATATTTTGTTGCTGAATGTTTCTCCTTGTTGCCAAAGGTAGAAACTTATGGCAACATACGTAAACCTCTTGTTTCCACTGAAGCAACTACAATTGTCAATAGTTGCATATTATTTAGTAGAAATAATCAACATTTGTTGCCGAAACATAAAGAAATTTTAATCCGTTTGAATTTAACATTCAGTAGGTACCTCGTGATACTACCTTTACAGACAACCTGATACACCAACAGATCAGAATATAGCAATATTAATAAAAATAGGTATTTATTTCCAGATAGGTAAATTAGCCAATTGCAGAAAAATTATAAGTACGAAGATTAAGCTAATGAATATAAGAGCAACAAAGTAATTTCGAAAAATCTACATAATCAAACAATCAACTAAATTTCTAAACAATAAGCCAAAATCAAATCTGAATCTTATGAAATAATTTTTCAAAAACTGCTAAACCAACAGATGGAAACTTCGCAGTCGGAATATTATGAAACAATTTGTCAAAACTATTGCAGAAATTTATACAGAACCAGCCGAATTATCCATGAACTGTATAAAGTTACTTCAATGAACCTACTTTGATTTTACGTTATCTAAATCACATAGGTATAAGGATGGATCTATCGATCGGCTTATTTTCACTTTCGTCTTCTTGCTTACAGGGCCCTGGAGTCCATGTCCGCAGGTGGCTACGGGGAAGGTCCCCTAGCGACGCCGGACCGTAGCGACTTGCACGGCTTGCTGCCAGAGCTCAATGGCGTCGAGTTGGCGATGAGCCTGAGCCCCAAACATCACCACGGCAGCCACCAGGTACTAAGCCATCTACAGCAGTTGCATCATTCGACACCTTTCAGCGTGACAGATATTTTAAGTCCCATCGAGGAAAGTTATAGGAAATTGGAATTAGCTACAAATCCTCCTTCTCCATATAGGTATGCAGAAATGTTTCTATTGATTGTAGAATTGTTTCTGTGGGTCACACAATTGTTTCT
Organism: Cynegetis impunctata; assembly: GCA_030704885.1. NCBI lineage: Eukaryota > Metazoa > Arthropoda > Insecta > Coleoptera > Coccinellidae > Cynegetis > Cynegetis impunctata. Next base: position 63,056 of record JARQZK010005275.1, on the reverse strand, counting down.
GTGGGTTTCAGAATTGTTTCTGTTGGTTGCAGAATTGTTTCTGTAGGTTGCAGAATTGTGTCTGTAGGTTTCTAATACCTTTTATGCTTACAATTTAATGCAGAATTATTTGTGTAGGTTATTATAGGAGAACGAATAACAATATTTAAATAAATTGTTATTCTTTTGCAACATTTATTTTCATACAAATTATCAGCTAGATTCATATCTCCAGTAGTCGGTATAAACAACTTTCTTGGAAACTACATAAATATCTCAATATTTGATTTTACTCAACAAATTATCATAAACGCGTCAAGTAATTTGTCATTTCATATTTTATCATAACCAATAGTTATTTTTCATATTAATATTTATGTAGATGAAATGTGTTTTCATTAATCAGTTTGCTTAGGGTAAGTGGAGGACAGTTGGACCTGTAAGAGAGACGGACCACTGTTCATAATTCCAGATTTATTCAGTAGATGACGCTTTCTCGATGATGTTAACTTCAGTTACAGGGCATTATGCTATAATCAGTTAAAACGCGTTAGAGCGAAAACTGAGTGAAAATTAAAAATTTCTTAAAATTTTCGGGCCGTAAAGTTTTAGGCGACTAGATTTGTGAAGATATTGTGACTCGTGGGGTAAGTGAAACGTATATATTTTCAAGTTTCACATAAATAGTTGCCTAAAGAATAGGTATGTATAACCTTATAAACAGTTTATCTAACGTTAAACGTGGTAAATATACAATGGTCCTTCTCTCCTCTCAACTGAGGACAGATGGACGGTATGTGTGTTGGATAGAGGGTCCATTATGTGACATTATTTTTTAGTTCTCTGAGTATATAAAAGAAAGCAAGTTGCTCATCCCAGAGGCCATTGGACAGAGGAAAATTTGCAACAACCAATTGGAGCAGTCATACGCTGACCAAAATGATAATATTTTGCTTTGTTTGCCGCCACATACTACACATTGTTTACATACGTAAGATCGTGCGTTTTTTAAATTCCTAAAGACGCATTATTACAATTCCGTGCTACTCGTAAACTAACTAAGCTGCATTTTGGAAAATTACTAGGTAAATCTTGGAATACGGCAGCGACCGTAAAGAACACAGTATCAGCATTTCGTCGTAGAGAAAAAAAGGCTCGCAAACTATTGACCTCTTTCGACACCGATTCAGGAGAAAAAGATGAACAAGTTGTTTTAAATGACGAAGAAGAAACTGTAGATGAACTAGGAGACTATGAAAATTAGTGTGCTGGCTGGAAGGAAGATTACAGACTCACAAAAAAAAAAGATGATTGCATTAAGTGCCTTATATGTGGTTGATGGCTGAAAGAGGGGTGTAAATCCTTGTTAAAAGAATTGTTAAAAAAAATAATTAGTTTTGTTCATGTAAAAAAATGATTCTTAAAGAATTTTCCTTTTTAATGTTATTTTTACATTAATGTAACATTTATCAATAAAGAGATATATTTGGGTTATTAAAATGTGGTCCATCTCTCCTCCACTTACCCTATATTTATTATCTGCCATTGACTAGATTCTACTTGAATATTAACATTTGTTTTCAGGTCTACATCTAGTGGTAGTAGTATCAATTCCCCTGGAGTTGGGGGTGGCACCTTAAGTTCAAGTGGTTGCAGTATGAACGGCGGGTATCCAGTGATGGGGCAGTTTGGCGGAGGCCAGTATTGCCCTGTATCGGAAAATTTGGGGTTGGGTTCACATTATTCTTCAGGATGGTATCAAACTTCTGCGGCCGATCCTAGATTTGCGAGTAAGTGATAAAATCATATCGATTGAATCCATCTTTGTTGAAGTGCTCAATTGAAAAGTGTATTATATACTTCAAATTCGGGAAAACTGAAGCTTCTGATTTCAATTATTAGATAACTGTTATCTATTCAAGAAATGAAACAATTTGAAATAAAAATGATGAAATTAACTTTTTATAAATTCTATTACTTTGTTTAATTTCGTAAAAGAATGTATATATATATATATATATATATATATATATATATATATATATATATATATATATATATAACTAGCAAAATTATCGGTCTAGTCCGCATATGTCCAAGCAGCCGTTGACACGTGTTTCGGACTCTTTGGTCCTCATCAGAATGGCGTGTGTTGTTAATAGATTGAGTACGCAGTTTTAATAAGTAATCAACTTGAACATTATTTTATTTTGTGACAACTTGACATTCTATTATTTCTGTCATAATAACATAAGGTAACTAATAAAATATAGCAGGAGTGCATATTTGAATATTTTCATTCCAACACTCCTCCTCACGAACTGCTTGAAAGTCCAATACATTTCAATAACATAGAAAGACGATTTCCATTTAAGGATTTTACAAAGATATTTCACAATTTTTGTGAATTGTTTTTCAAATAATTATTGAATTTTAACGTCTTGGAATTACTATTTTTTCAATATCTTATCGGATATCAGCATTGGGTGCTACAAACCTAATGAACAGAAAAAGTGACACAATTAAATTTTAAACAATTTTTGTAATTGGTATCCATGATTACGTCAAAATAATTCGCTAGTCGATTTCTCAGGTGTGTTGATATATAAATTATTACAAAATTGTGAAATATCTTTGTTATTATCAACTTTAGGTATAGGGAATGGTTATACAAATCAAAAGGTAATTTAATAGCAAGTTTAATAATGCAAAATATATATAGCATTCCATTAGAAATAAGAAAGTTATTAACATTTAAAACTTCACCCTAGATTTTATCAAGTAATTAGTGAGTAATATGGAAAATTTTGACAAGGAATAAATGAAACAATGTTTCGCGATTACAAAAATCCAAACCACATACCAATAGACCTACTAACAAAAAAGTTATGGCCTATTTTTGTTGAGACGCAACTGTCAAAATTTTACGAAAAAAATTGATCTCGAAAACTGTTCATTTGAGGTATAAAAAATGTATGACAATTTTATTATAAATTACATAAGAAATTCGAAAATCAAAAGATATACAGGGTATTCTATTTGAAATAACAAAGTGGATATCACTTCCGGCAAAACCGGAGGTGCAATTTTTTTCAAAATAATTTTGAAAAATAGACTTAGTCAGATCATGTTTTCCCTGAAAATTTCATATCGATATCTTCAATAACAAAAAAATTATGGACCGATTACGTAGCTCTGGGTCACCCTGTATATATATATATATATATATATATATATATATAATATATATATATATATATATATATATATATATATATATATATAACATAAAGTGAACAAGGAAAATTCTTTAATAATTTAAAAAATTATCAAACAACTTTCCAAGGAAGCTGGTTATAAGTATTCAGCAACGCAAAATCTGCATTCACAATCGAACGGTGAATTATAGAAATTGTCAAGTCACCCCGACTCAAAATCTGCATACAGCTGTTTCAATCTTATTAGATCTCATCAGTGCAGTTTATTTGACTCGGAGTGAATTAACAAATTTCTAATTGATCCCCAATATAAATCGTGGTCAGTAACACTGGCTGGATAACAATCCAGAGCGCCATCCCACCAAAGATATTGGGAAACAACAGGCCACCGCTTAGCCTGAAAATGCAGAAATTCGTCGCTTAAACACGTACCTCCGGATATGAAGTAGATATCTACTCTATAACAGTGGTGTATATGGTGGGATGGCGCTCTGGATTGTTATCCAGTCAGTGTTACTGACCACGATTTGTATTGGGGAACAATTAGAAATTTGTTAATTCACTCCGAGTCAAATAAGCTGCACTGATGAGATCTAATAAGATCGAAACAGCTGTATGCAGATTTTGAGTCGGGGTGACTTGAAAATTTCTATAATTCACCGTTCGATTGTGAATGCAGATTTTGCGTTGCTGAATACGTATAACCAGCTTCCTTGGAAAGTTGTTTGATAATTTTTTAAATTATTAAAGAACTTTCCTTGTTCACTTTATGTAATGTATGAAATTGACCATGGTCGACTAGTATGTTTTTCATGATTTGATTGATATATATATATATATATATATATATATATATATATATATATATATATATATATATATATATATATATATATATATATATATATATATATATATATAAATATATCAGACATCAAAAAAGCTCAAAAATTTGTAGTCCAAGAATTATAAAATGGATTTAGAAACCACTCCCACAGCTTATTTTCGAGTAAAATACGATTAATAAAATACCTCGCAAGCTATGCAGGGATATCTTCAAATTCATACTATCGCACAGATGTTTCCTTTGATTGACAGAACGTCGAATAGAATCGCAGTTTTCCCTGACGTGTAACCGATAGTGGCATTTTACTTTCGCCGATGTCGGTTTGTCTTCGAGGAGTGGGAAGGACGTGTGAACCCCATACCGTGAAAGTTCCGGACCGCTTTTGGTAACTCGAAGCCGGCGGCGTGACACCCTGAATTTGGAGTGTATTAGAAATTAGATCTGATACAGCCACTTCACCTATTTTGTAACTCGACGCCCGGGGCAATTCGTGCGGTTGATCCACGGATGAAACTGCGAATTTGGGGTGGGCGAGGCGAAGTGAATTTCTTTATTTTATTTTGCGGAGATTTTATACATTATAGGTCGAATAGCATGTAGATTTATTTCAATGAGAAACGTATACGTCGTCATTTCTTAACTACGTATATTAATTTTAATTCGGTTAAAATGAGAACCTCGAACGGTTTTTGCTGAACTGTTTGAGACAGTGGCGCAGCCAGAATTTTGTATGAGAGGAGATTTCAAAAGAAAATTGGTGTGTAAAAAACAAGAATACCTATATAATGGAACAGAAAACGTAACGTAGATAAAAAGTACATTCAATAAAATATAATAAACTCTATCTTATCGAGCTGCATTAGAAGAGCAGGTTTTCACAACGTATCCAGTTTAAAAAATACATTCATTAAATTATGATTTTCCTTCCAAATTGAAAAAAAATGCGCCCTCTAATGAGTGAACAATATTTATTTTCTCCCCGGGGGATCAACCCCCCAACCACTTTTTACCAAAACCAATCGCATCCAAGGTTTCATACGAAACTACGTACTTACAAACTTTCAACCCTGTTTCTATAAAATTGCGCCCTTTATGGTGTAAACAAGATTTATTTCCTTCTCCGGGGGTGAACCCTACAACCAATTCATATAGAAATGAATACCATCCAAGATAACGTACAAAACTACCTACCTACATAGTTTCAACCGTATTGCTACAAAATTGCGCCGTATATCGTGTAAACAAGATTTATTTTCCTGGGTGGTCAACCCTTCAACCAATTAAAACCTATCCCATTCAGTATATCATACGAAACTACCTACTCACAAACTTTCAATCCTATTGCTCCAAAATTACGCCATTTATCATGTAAACAAGATTTATTTCTTCCCCTAGGGAGTCAACCCCCAACCAATTCGAACCAAAACCAATTCCATCCAAGATATCTTTCGAAAATACCTACCTACAAACTTTTAACCCTATTACTCCAAAATTGCGACCACTATCATGTAAACAAGATTTATTTCTTCCCCCAGGGGGTCAACCCCCCAACGAATTCGAACCAAAACCAATCCCATTCAAGATATCATACAAAACTACCTAGATACAAACTTTTAACCCTATTGCTACAAAATTGCGCCTTCTGTCGTGTAAACAAGATTTATTTCCCCTCAAGGGGGGTCAACCTCTATACCAATTCGAACCAAAAACAAGATTCTTTTTCCCGCCAGGGGGATCAACCCCCAACCAATTCGAACTAAAAACAAACCAATCCAAGAAAAGGATATTTCACAAGAACATGTGGTGACTGGTAAAGTTGCCATTATAATTAAAAGTTTAGGAATTGTTGGAAATAAATGTTTATTGCATCTTTCGAACGCCTCAATCGCACTTTGACGCTTTTCAGTTTTATTTTTGATAAATTGTTGCCAAAGTATAGTTTGCCCCATAGTAGAGTCATCCAGTTTATAGAATTCCAAAAGCTGTTGGGTGAAATTAAAAATTTCTTTAATGTCTAAACTATTATTATTGAATAATAGTTTTTGAAATGGTTCAAGAGTTTTTGTGTGCCTTCTAGGGGTAAGGACGTGTGGGCGTGGCGCCTCGAAAACAATTAACAATGTTGCCTAGATTAATCTTTTAACAAGATTAACATTTTTTATGTTTGTTGCCACTATTGCCAAAATTATTTTTTTACCAAGATTGACATAGATCGTAAGTCTAGGAGGGGGTTTTAACCCCTAAATCAAAAGAGAGTATCATACGGTCCTGTCTTGATTTTGTAAGACTATTCGTTATATTCAAGAGTCGATACAATATTTTTTCTTGAAGTTTATAAGTGACAAAGTCTCTTTAGTATGGGCTCCCGGCCACTCGGGAATCAAGGGAAATGAAGAGGCAGATTTACTCGCTAGAAAGGGAGCACGAACGCCATTTACTGGCCCAGAACCTATAAGAGAGAGTTTCGGGAGAAGGAAGAAACCGAAAGAGAAACACTGGCGGAATCTTCCAGAGATGAGTCAAATCTAAAAATTTCCTTCGAAACTTTAAAACTGCTAGATCCAAAGGATATCTGGATCTCAGTGAGAAAAAATTATACCTCTTCACTGGCTTCCTTACAGGACACTGTCGCCTCAGGAAGCATCCAGAGAGAATAGGTTTATCAGAAACTAACGAGTGTAAATTCTGTAGGGAGGAGGAGGAAACTCCTATTCACCTGGTCACAGAATACCTCGCCATTGCAAGCCAACGAAAGGAATACTTTGGCCAAGAAACTTGTAGGAGTGAGGACATAACCTCCTTGAAGCCTTTCCAGATATTGAAGTTTATTAAGACTCTGGAAATAGAAGGCGAGCTTTAGGTAGATGGCGTAGTACAGAAAATAGTTCTGATGGGGGGTACAATAGACCTTAAGGTCGCAGTGCAACATATTTCATTCATTCATTCTCAGCCCGTCTCCATCCACTCCTGGATATAGGCCTCTTCCAGATCTTTCCATGCCGCTCTGTTTGACGCTACTCGTAGCCAATTCTTCCCCCCAATCTTCTTGATGTCATCCATCCACCTCCATTGCGGTCTTCCTACACTCCGACTTGTTGTCCTGGGTCTCCACTGGACGATCTTTTTCGGCCACCTCGTGCCGTCCTGTCTTGCAACGTGTCCTGCCCATCGCCACTTCAGGCCAGCAATCCGCGTCACTACATCTATGATCTTAGTGCGCCTTCGAATCTCTACGTTGCGCACTCTGTCTCTGAGACTGATCCCCAGCATTGCCCTCTCCATGGCTCTTTGGCTTGTCCTTAGCCTACTGGCACTTTTTTGCGTGAGCGCGGTGGTTTCCAGGCCATATGTTGTTACCGGTAGTACACAGGATTCGTACACTTTCCGTTTTAGATTAATAGGCATAGCTGGGATTTTGAGGAAGAAGCCGAGTTTCCCGAATGCTGCCCATGTTAGTCCTATCCTTTTTGTTATGTGCAACATAACCTCAAATTAAATAAAATAAAATAAAGTGACACATAGGAAGGTAAAAGAGAGTTCAGTCTTGGCTAGTCGAAAAACGAAACGGGACTTTTTCTCTCCTGAAATCTGTAAGAGCTGCCAACGAAAATAGGTGTTCATTTTCGAAGAACTTAATTTTGTTTATAGATTTAATAAGTGATGCGCTCTAGGCTCACAAAAGAATCGAATCCTTTTTCGTTTCGTTTTTCTACGATGAGACGAAAACTATTTTCTGAAGTTTATAATTGAGACTATAATTCTGGAATACATAACTGATGCTTACTTAAGTCAAAACGAGAGACTAGGTCAGTTTTTTGCAGGAGTGATTTTTAGCAGGTTTTCACTTTGAAAACATACTAATTAAAATGGGTGCGATTAGCAAAGTTGGTCCTCGGACCAAGATAGTTTTTCGTTCAGTGCCGGATTAAGCCAGCGCGGGGCCTGTAGCAAATTCGACCAAAATGCCCTTGGTTTGCTTTAGGTTCTCAAGTTTTTGGTATTAAACTCAGATTAGAATATAAAACCGAAAATGTGTATGCGTGACAACCCGAAGCGGCTATGTAGGAACACATATAATCTGTGTGCGTGTAATGCTACCAGATTTTGTAATAAACTACCTATATTTTATTTATTACTTTTACAAATCAAACTAGATGGCTTTTTTTTTTTACTTTGGTAATAAAATATTACGTATATTATTTTAAATATTCATTAGGTACAATCAAAGTTACATACGAAAATCAAATTCAAATTTATATTCATGTAAGTAAATGATATCCATGTTACTTGTGAAAGAGCTATTTGAGCCAATTTGCCTACGGTCAGTTAGCTGATTGGGGTTGAGCCATGAGAACTGACAGGAAACTTCGGCCACTCTTTTTCATTCGCCAGGGGGTCACAAGTGTTGGTGTTACAATAATATGGTGGAATCTAAACTGATGCAACTAAAATACAATGCTTAACTAACATCTAAAGAGCTTTTTATAGTTTTTTACGTTGTGTCAATTATAAATGTACATCAAATTCTAATTGTTTGATAGTGAATAGAATCCTATTTGTTCTAGTTTTACGACTAGCTCGATATATGACAATATCAGGGAATTCCCCTGTTAGTTTTGCAGTGCTACAAACTTGAGTGTAGTGCAGTGCAAGTAGTACAAACACATAACTTGTGCGGCCTACGCCCAATTTTCAGAAATGTAGTACAACTTTAAATTATTGTTGTAGATTTTGACACCAACGTTTCTCGTGGTAGGTACCATACAACCTATAGGTACCTACGATTGAACGTGACGAAATCGAGTTTTACATTTTCAAGTGTGAGTGAAGAATAGCCTAAGCGCTTCGCGTTTAAGGCATGCAAGATATTTTACGCTTATCTAAACTTATTTTTTTAACTGTCAGATAGGCGTTGGAGCGTGGGGCATCCCAATTCGCGGGGCCCGTAGCATTTGCTACTTTTGCTACGTGGCTAATCCGGCACTGTTTTCGTTTCATGACTTTTTATGTCTTTATGCTTGTTCTTATGTATTTTCAAGTTATTTACACAATAAAGGGCGCCATTTTGGAGCAATAGAGTTGAAAGTTTGTAAATAGGTAGATTCGTATGATGTCTTAGATGGAATTCGTTTTGATTTGAATTGGTTGGGGGTTTAACCCCCCAGAGAAGAAATAATTCTTGTTTACATGATAGAGGGCGCAATTTTTGAGCTATGGTGTTGAAAGTATGTAAGTAGATAGTTTCGTAAGATATCTTGGATGAGATTGGTTTTGGTACAAATTAGTTGAGAGGTTTACACCTGGGAGGAGGAAATAAATCTCGTTTACACATCTTAATTCAATAAATAAATTGGATTCGTTATGAAAACCTGATTTTCTAATGCAGCTTGCTGCGATAAAGTTTTTTCAAAGTTATGCTTGCGTATGGATTTCTTACCGTTTTTTCTATATAATTGTTTTTACAAGCCTTCGTCTAATTAAGTGAGAGCTTTCCATGAATTTCAAGAAATGAGTTAGTTTTATAGAAAAACAAAACGTTTTTTTTATGTTTGAACTACAGGTTCAAAACGAAATTCTTGGTTGGCGGCGATCTTTTTTTCTGATATTAGTTGTTCGGTAGAAGAATTAAAACATTTCAGTGGTCTTGTCTTAACTAAGATTAGTTTCGCAAGATCAACAACTTGAGCGTAATTACGTTGAATGGAGAAAAGTCGCTAGTTCTTGAAAATATATTCTTGATATAAAACCCAATAAGTACTCTTAAAATAACAATTTCAAAATATGTAACACAAGGTTTTTTCGCTCATTTTCATTATGAAATTTTCATTCCCATTTACTTTAATACCAATTTACGGCAGTTATTCCATTAAAAAAAAATTCTAAAATTGTCATAATTGCGAGATGATAAGACAACCGTAGAAATCTCTGATGTATATAATATCGTTATATTGAATATTGTTTAAAGTTTAAGTTTTTAAGTTTAAAGACGTTATATTGAATACAGTTAGTTCAAATAGTAATTTACTACTAAGCAGTGATGATGAATTTCAAATAAATATTTTTTTCATTCCTGATGATGTATTTAGTTGAAGTAACTTTGAAAAAAGCTTTGGTGTACAGTTGTAAAACAGATGTCTCTTCAATTATTTTTCTCAGAGTTTTACTTTAATATATTCTGAATTCTAAGAATTCGTTTAGACAATGTGAGAAACGATTTTGCTTAGATGACAACGCAATTTTTCATATGTGTATACGTCGTCCCTCGTTCGAACCCCATCAATCAAATTTGTGGGGCTGAATACTCTCGTTCCTTGTTTGCATTTCGACTGCATCTACATAATGTTATTTATGCGTGTAAGGGCACATTATGGCCCACCCCATCTCTTGTGTAAACACACTTCAAATCGACAGAAACTCCATTCCTCAAACCTGTCTTGAACTTGGGTATTCGCTTTTAAACACTATATATTTTATTAATGGTTCCTATTTGGATTCGCTATATACAGTATCAGTTATATGGGAATTGCATTTTTATACCCTTTATAACAGCTTTATTTCTATTTAAACAAATATGGGAAATCATCTTTAACTCTGCGTTGAAGAAAAACTATTGCTAAAGAACCTTTTCACTCACATATAGAATGGCGGAGGAGCCAGTAAAATATTACTCAATACTTCGAAATTCATTTTCAGCATACAAGAAGGTCATTTGAACACTAAGAAGTGAAAAATAACTTGAAGTTTGAAAAATATCAGAAACCCGCCTTCGTCAGTAGCAGAGTAAAAAATATCTACAGAATTATTAAAAAAATATAAATTCTTGCTCAGTACATTGTGCTATTAAAAAAGTTCTTAATGTTCGAGGACTATGTCAAGGGGCGAGGAATGCTTCTTGGTTGTATTTCTTTGAGTTTCATTGAACGAAAATTTATATTTGAGTTATTTTGTACTTTTATGTGCGTGAAGATCAAAATCGAGTGTTTTTAGTTTCTCAAAATATAGATATTTTTTTTTTAAATTCGTGATATTCTTGAACCAGAAATTATAGTTTAGAATTAAACTTATTTGCCTGAAATCTAAAGCTATCAAGCAAACTTGCCAAACTGGCTTATTTTAAGTACAAAAGACAGTGATTTTAATATTTTGAGATCTCATTAGTATTATCCACTTTTTCCTCGCTTTGTATATCATTACAATATTTCTGAATTACTATTATGTTACGTCTCAATTGACTGAAAACACCGTTTGAAATTCACTGAGGAGTTCCACAATAAAAGTGATCTATATAGAGGACCATGTTTTCAATAAATTTCATCAAAAATGATTATCAATTTCAAACCAAATCAATTCTGTGAACACTCATGTGGAGACAGACTTCAACGCAACCATTCTGTGTGTGCAAACTTTAACCATTCTGTGTGTGGAAACTTTAACAATTCTGTGTGTGAAAACTTTAACCATACAATACTGTGTTCGAGTTATTCAGTATACTCTACTCGTCTCATCGATTATTTTAAATCTCTCAATTGATATTTGTGAGTTTTTACAGCTTGTCAAAAGATCCGATGAAGCATCTCCTTATTTGGACAATTCGTCAATTTATAAATACATGTAAATAAGGATTAATCAATGGAAAATGCCAGAACAAAGCCAGTATTTATTTAAATTCACTTATTGTTCCTTTGAATAAGACAACAAAGACTTTTTATTCAGATATTTTTGGCCCTTATTATCTGATCTTTTTCATTCAACCTTTCGAACAATTCAAGGATGATTTATGATAACTGTAAATAAATCTACGTTTCTTTTATTTGATTTTGATTGGCGTCGATTTCTTTTCAAGTTCCTTGTTAAGCTAAAAACATTTGAATCGTAGGTACGAAATCTGACTCTTTCGGTGATGATTATTATATAAAGAAAAACTCGTAAATTTCCCGCATTAGCGGTGGCGAAAGATGTGGAAATTAATTATGAATTATTATCGGAAACTCAGCCTTCAGGTTGTTTTGAAGGGTGAATGGAGAAAAGGATTTTACTCCTTCAAATCCTCCCAATTCGAGTAAAAGGGTTGAACATTTGTACGTGCGTTAAGGAAGAAGTTTTTAATGAAATAATTTTATTCTAACCGCAGCTTTGGCAAATTAAGTTTGGAAGTTGAAATTGGGTACTTGAATTGATGTAAGTGAAGTATAAGTTAGGATTTATATGGTTTTCCTCGCCTCCACAGCTCCTCAAAATTGATTAAGTTGATCAAGAATTTTTATTTAAAAAATAAATAAAAATGGGGACAAAATTCGACGGAGCTCTGCTGCTCACGCGTTCTTTACATCTTATCAAGCCCGAAAAAAGAAAATAATCGTAGGGAGTTCGGTATATCTAGCTAATAGACTGCGTGAGGAAGCAACTCCAATTGTAACTAATCAATGTTGGACAACGCCATAACAAATGTGTAAACTGTGTTTAATATCATCAGTCCATCGCATCGGTGGTCGTCCCTTGGATCGTTTTCCCTGATAAGGCCTTGTCCAACGTTCGTCCTGCAATTTAGCCACATGACCTGCAAAACTCCATTCAGCTCGGCTGTTGTCTCCCACACATATTTGATCCTAGTTATGCTTCTTATTTGTTCATTTCGTGTTATCCATGGCAATAAATATATCTTACATAATATATCGTTTATCTTACATCTTACATCTCACATCTTAAATCCAACACATTATATCTTATAAAAAATCTTCTCCATTAATGTAAAACATCACCATTCCCTCGATAGAAATATTCTCATGTAGAGTCTTTTAAACTTATGTAAGAAAACGTGGAATTTATTAAGGGCACAATTTTCTTTAGGGATATTTAGTATCTACTTTTTGAGAAATATCTTCTATTCTCTACAAACTTTCAGTCAACAACACTGATCTGATATAATTTTGAGGTTTTTTTCAACATTTATATTATGATTACCTCATTTCGATCATCGTCTTGCTGGCTCGTACGGCCTTGTTTAAAACCTGCTGAATTATATATTATTGTTGTACACGAAGGAGCAGAAATCGCTAGAGGATAATTATGACTATCCTTTGATCTTGGATGAATTGAGACCTATCAACTGAATGTGTTTTATCACATATAGATGTTCAATTTTTTCCATGAGTGCAAGATAATTGAGAAAACACATTATTGATGGTCTTCAAACTTAACCTTAATGAAATTGGTACTTCCTTCCATAGTTTTCTCAAATATCAACCGCCATCTATATTTCAACTCAGGTACTTCTCGTATGCAGAGCATGAATGCTATTTTTCTGAAACGACTATATGTCTAATGGCAAAGCTTTCCTTTCATAAGAATCAACCCGTTGGATTCAATTAAGGTGTTGTTCGAAAGTTAATCGCATAACTTCTTGAAAGTAACTATCCCAGCTTTGTTTTGTTCACGATATAGAAAATTGAGTCGAAATTGAAGCTATCATAATAAACCATATTTCAGATCACGTTCAGTTTGGAGTGGAGCACTCACAAAACAATTTCATTAATTAATAAAAGTCCATCGATCGTCCCATTTTATCTGAAAGTAATTACACGACGTGGAATGTTTGCCTTCGGGCCTGCACTACGCAGAGAAACAGCTCTGCTTTTCAGCTACTGTATTGTCATTGCATTTCGAGAGCTCTGTCAACAGACGGGAGGTTCGGCGTATATTTACGGGACACTGATGTCAGCCTACATACCGGTTTTCTCTTAATAGCTTGTACTGCTATCGTTTTATCGGTGCGTATACTGCGTATGCGACCCGAATGACTTGGCATGTGTACAAGGACTAATCTCCCGATCTCGTTTTTTTGTTAAGTATGTTCGCTAAAGCAATTTACTTCTGGAAAGCCTTTGCTACATGATCACAATAAAAACAAAGCATTAAAGTGCCGAAAAAATAATTGTCCAGAATTCGTGACTTGCACTCGATTCAGTTCATACTAGGCCAAGCAACAGAGATTTTTTCATGTAAAAATTGTTAGAAGAAAACCAGCTCCGCCACTGTTTGTAAGATAGTTCCATATGATATAGTGATATGTTTTTCACTCGACTTTATTATTTATAACTTTGTTATTAACGATTTTATGCAAAAAATCGCGTTTTTTTAGTTTTTTGTTTATCAAACTGAAACTATCAGAGTAATCGTGTTTCTGTCAATAGGCTTATTGTAGAAAATGAAAAGACGAAGAAAATGAGAGATCGGACGGCTCGATCAGACCCTTAGTTTGAGATAAAATGGGAAAAAACCGTCAAAAATGTAGTTTTTTCAAAAATTCATTACTCGGTTAGTTTTTGAGTTGTAGCGTAGATCCTCTGCTCAGTATTTGTTATTAATATAAACTTTATTTATGTGAAGAGCAGAAACTGTCCAATGCATAGTTTTCGATCTGTGGCCATTTGTATATTTTACTATGCAATTTTCCAGCAGACCTGAATGCGACAGGTATGGTCCGATTTCAATTTACAAAAAAGATTTAGAAATTAGAATTCTTATAGTTTAAAATATTCATCTTCGTTTTACATGAAAGCGCTGAGAAATATGTTAAAAATAAAGCTGAACATGACGAAAAACGGCAGAGCGCGTGAGAATAGTTGAAGAGTGTTCGAAAGCGTAGGCATTTTGAACATGACGGTAATTTCTCGGCCGTTTTTCGCGATGTTCAGCTTTATTTTTAATATATTCTAAGCGTTTTCAAATAAAACCAAGATGAACGTTTTGAACTATGAGAATTCTACTTTCAAAATCTTTTTTTCAAATTGAAATCGGACCATACCTGTCGCATTCAGGTCTGCTGGAAAATTGCATAGTGAAATATACAAATGGCCACAGATCGAAAACTATGCATCGGACAGTTCCTGCTCTTCGCATAAATAAAGTTTATATTAATAACTAATACTGATCGGAGGATCTACGCTACAACTCAAAAAATAACCGAGTTATGAATTTTTGAAAAAAATTTATTTTTGGTGGTTTCTCCTCTCGAACTACAGGTCAGATCGAGTCGTCCGACCTCTCATTTTCTTCGTTTTTTCATTTTCTACAATTAGCCTATTGACACCCTCACGATTACTTCGATAGTTTCAGTTTCATGAGCAAAAAACTAAAAATAACGCGATTTTTTGCATAAAATTGTTAATAACAAAGTTACAAATAATAAAGTCGAGTGAAAAACATATCACTATATCATATAGAACTATTTTACAAACAATAGCGGGGCTGGTTTTCTTCTAACACTTTTTACACAAAATGCTCATTCTAAATCTCTGTAGCTTGGCCTAATACAGTTACATAGTACATTTGTATTTTCGAAAGTACTATTAAAGTTATAATGGAAATTTAGATACTTGCCTTGATATATCTTTGTCTCATGGTCGAAATTATTAATGAGTGTTAGAATCATCAAGATATTCATCACGAACTATAGAAACAATAGACAAATGTTTCGGCCTTATTGGCACCGCTTGAGTACTGTCCATTTACCGAATGTGGTAACCATCCAGATCCTTTACCCGTACCTGACAGCTCCAAAGACGAGACACCACACATGTAAACATACCACAGCGCAATTTATCACTTTACTCACAAATCTTAACAAGTAAGATAGAAAATCCGGAATCGAGTCATGATAAGATGCATGAATTATTGGATGCCAGATATTTCCTTCTGACTTAACGAGGTTTGTGTATAATTTGTCAGGTGGATGGCGCAGTTGTGTGTTGACATGTCATGGTGTCACGTCTTCGCAGTTGTCAGGTATGAGTGAAGTATCTGGATGTGGGCAATACTGAAGAGACCTTAATAAGGCCGAAACAACTGTCTATTATTTCTGTTGTTTGAGGTGGTCATTTTGATGTTTTTAATATTCACCGCTCTAAAGGTGGATGAGAATGTTGCTGGCGTCAACATTTTACTGAAAGAAGAAAAGAGGGATTTGGTTTTCTGCAAATAACTCAAAAACTAATTGAGACATTTGATATCTACGAAAAGAGGAGGAAATTTTCTATAACGTTCAACTATAGATCTGAGATCTTTTTTCTTTCTTGGAGCTGTTTTCGAAAGGCTTCAGAATAGATACTTGTTGAAAAAATTTGAAAATCTCAATTATTCAGTTTTTTTTTTAACAATTTATGTAGTTACAAAATAAGAACAAATTCCTTTATAATAATTTCAATTAATCCGTTTTTTATGATAGGAACTACGTAAATTATCAATAAAAAACTGTAAATTAAAGTTTTATGAATTTTTTAAATGAGATTCAACTCAGAATCCTTTCAAAACTAGCTCCAAGAAATAAAAAACTCTTAGATCTATAGTTTAACAGTTATCACATTTGCAATGTGCATGTTCAAGCAGCAATTATGAATTAATTATTGCCTAACTAATTGAAAATAGGGATAAAATTTTGCCAATGTATTATTTTTCATTAATCTATCCAGTTAGTGCCTTTTCATTTCTTTAATTTCGTCCTTAATATGGTTAAATAATGTTTATTGTTAAGGCGTCCTGAATGGGCGTGTTTTGCGCAAGCCAGATTAGCCTTTTTCGGCCGTATTTTCACCTCTCTGAGAAAATTATAAACATTGATCCTACAGTTCCGTCAGTTGAAACTTATTTTTAGAAAATTTTCTCCCCTTTTTGAATCTATCTTCAGATATCAAAAATCTCAATTGGTTTTTGAGAAGTTTATTTTTTTCAAAAATATCTACATGCTATTCCGAATCGAATGACACCTCGCTCATATTTGCCCGAGACTGCTGAAAAAAGTTGAACAAAAAAGAACTTGTTGACTAGACTATCAAAGAGCTTTCTGTTACTTTCCAAAGTGCATAAATTATTATTCATACATACCTATGTATATATATATATATATATATATATATATATATATATATATATATATATATATATATATATATATATATATATATATATATATATATATATATATATATATATGTAATTATGTAACTTGGCAAGTGACAAAGAGCTACTAGTGTTAAGATATTGAAAATGATTCATATACGTAAAATACTTTAGCATAAAAAAAATTTTATTTATTCAAATTGGACTTTCTTTTGTTTACGTTTAGCTACTCAGTTCTAGTCTAATATAAATAATTGTTTCAATTTTAATTCAGTTTTTCAAACCATAAAACATACATATATTTCAATAATTATTATATTTTACGGTGGAATGAAAAGATCCACTAAATGTGTGAATAAATTTACAAGAAGATATATAACAACAATTGATCTATACTACATTATTATCAAAAATTATCATTAGTGATTATTTAAGTAATTCAGTTGAGCTGAGTTAGACGAAGAAACGAGCGAAAGCTCCTAGTACTAGATTAGCGAATTTTGGTTGTTACCCTTCTTCTCCAAAACGGCTTGTCCGATTGAAATAATTTTTTGCATAATCATAGACAAAGTTAATGGAAAGGACATAGGATATATAAATGAACAATAAATTGCACCAAGGAGCAATAATCACTGTGAAAATATTACAGAATCAGATTTCTCAAAAACTGTTTTATTTCGAAATCGTAAATCCATGGCGACATAATTCATTAAATGGATTACTAAGCTCATTATTGCAAGAACCTACTGCCTTGCAGACCCAATCTAAATTAAATTTTGTTGGTAATAAACAAAAATTTGTCAGCTGAATGTTTTGACAGTTAATTAATTGTTAATGTTGGCGTGATATTATTATAATTAAAAATAATATAGGTTAATAACAATACCATATTACCAACATTTGTTACCTATAACATTTTATGAAATTATAATAACTATGTTTGAGGCAATGTTGAAACTCCTAGTTCAGAAGTAAAATGTAACATATTGAAACAATGGTTAATAATAACAATTTACACATTTATTTAAAGAAATAACGCATGACGCACGTTTCGGTGGAAGTTCACCTTCTTCAGATGCTAATGGCAAACTAACTATGTTTCTCTGTTATATGTATATATATATATATATATATATATATATATATTTCTAATAGAAATAATACAAAATTATTGTAAATTTCAACCTAAATTCTCAATCAAAAACTATTACTATTTAGTCAATAAAATTGAAAATATTCAATTGCCAGTTAATTATAAATTGATGTCCTGGGATGTAGTTAATCTTTTTGCAAGTACACCGCCCATATTTCCTTGATAGCAATCTTGCTAATCCTTTCATAAAATCAGATATATTGACGCTTTTGGAATTATGTCTGGAACAGAATTATTTTAGTTTCAATGATAAGATTTACAGCAGTACGGAAGGCTTAATTATGGGAAACCCTATTAGTCCTTTGTTGGCTGAAGTATTCATGGATAATTTGGAACAGTTTATTCATAATCATCCCTTTAGTCAACAATTTGTTTATTGGTTTAGATATGTGGATGATATTATTAGTTGTTTTACTGGTACTCTTAGGCAACTTGACTGCTTATAATATGATAGATAAAAAGTTGTTCAAAAATGCGATTAGCCAGGTGTACCCCCTTAGTAAAAATAATATCAAATATAACAGCCTCACTTTCATCGGAAATTCAAGTAGAAAACTTAAATCTCTCTTACCTAAGCACAACATTAACATTGCTTATCGTACCAGTAATAATTTAGGAAATCATATAAGTAATAATAAATCCAAAGTACATAAAAACTATAAATCAGGAGTTTATAAAATTAATTGTGGTGATTGTGTGATAAGTTTTACATTGGTAGAACTTTCAGAAGTTTTCAAACTAGAATTTCAGAACACAAACGTGGCTTTATTAATCAAAAGTCGGATTCACATT
The DNA here is from genome assembly GCA_030704885.1 of Cynegetis impunctata. Classification (NCBI taxonomy): domain Eukaryota; kingdom Metazoa; phylum Arthropoda; class Insecta; order Coleoptera; family Coccinellidae; genus Cynegetis; species Cynegetis impunctata. The sequence continues at coordinate 44,173 of JARQZK010005275.1, read as the reverse complement.
ATGCAAACCATTTAATCCAAGAAAATCACACATTCAATTTCGATTTTGAAATATTAAATGCTGAAAGTAAGGAAATTAAACTTAGTTTTTTAGAATCATTACAGATAAATAAATACAAGCATCCCGGTCTCCTGTTGAATAGTCAAATCGATCATACTTCAAGCCCCCTTCTGAATCTTTTCAAAATTACCGAACTACCTGACTAGCAGTTCAGAATTGGTTTTCCCTATTCTAATAATTATTTGTAACCATCCCTCTATTTACCCGTTCTACACAATTTGTCATCTCTTTATTTCTTGTTTTCGATATAACAACACCGAAACGTGAGTCATGCGTTATTTCTTTAAATGAATGTGTAAATTGTTATTATTAACTATTGTTTTAATATGTTTATTAATTTACACCATGTGACGGCCCAATCAATCCAAAAATTAAAATGTAACAAGGAAAATATATATATATATATATATATATATATATAAAAAAAAATATATAAAAATAAATATATATATATATATATATATATATATATATATCCTAACGAATATTGTTTCGACAAGGGTTTCCATCATAATCAACGCATTGAAATAAATATTCAGGGTATCGATGACTATATACAATAACTAAGTCTGCATTTCCTCTTGCCATATCGATTCAAGCACAGAATATATATGTAGCTTGAACAAATATTTATTTTGAAAATGTCCCTCGGTCTATCTGAAGTCCGTGTACGAATGGGCCCCCCTATATAAATATCCTGAGAATAGCGGAGGTATTCAACGCCGTAATTTGATCGACAGATGTCCGCCGAGAGATGGCACGCACAACAAAATAGTGGCAATCGCGCTTCAGAAAAAACGTCAACATGTTCCGAAGAGGATACATGGAGAATAGCTTGGGAAATATAATAGATCTACGTGACGCAGCGATAATGATGTATGTTTTGGTTTCTGGCAGTGTTGATCAGACGCTATACGTCAATAATTGATTCATATTTGTATACCTATGTTACTTGAAAGAATTAATAAGATGGAATATAGAAGAATAGGTCGAGTTTTTATAATTGCACAATGTTTTGTTAGATCCGTCTTGAACTTCTTTGTTTAACACACAGTGGTGGCTTAATGAAGGGGAGAGGCGGTCTTTAAAGAGCTAATTGTGAGAGGAAATTTTTTTTTCTGAAACAAGTTTTTCAATTTTATCTAGCACTTAGAACTAATAACAGATACGTGTGAAACAGTCCTCTTTTTCCTTGTGTTATCTCCAGCTTTTCACAGAATAAAACAAAACTAAACGTAAACTCACAGGGTGTGAAAATTTCTATGTTTGTATGCGATCTCTCGGAACTGTAGGAGATACTAAAAAATGGAGGGCGCATTCTCGATCTTTTTTTACGAGATAAATTCACTAGCGATAACCAGAAGTTACTATTCTTTTTTAATGATCCACAATTAATGAGATTTTCTTTTAATCTCTTGAAAATAGCTTTATTAGTTTGCCTTCTTCGATGGAAATATATCTCAGATGCAATATCACAATTGTTATTACTTAGAACAAAGGATAAAGCGTTTTGAAATTATTGAACCTAAAATCCAAAAAAAAAATCATTTGATATTTCTCATTGCATTAATTTCCGAAAATCTAAGAGCCAAGAATTTTGAAATTTTATCAAATTCAAGAAGGTATGTTTTTTAGCGAACTAAAGCCAGAAGAAAAGAAATTTCAAAATTGATTGATATTGAAAAAACACTTTATCATTTATCTGTTTGAAGTTTATCACTTTTTTATCTGTGGTGTTTATCAGTTATATTTAATCCGATATTTATTTCCTATTAAAATTAATGAAATTCATTTAATCAAAAAGGGCAGCACTTCGAACGGGTCTAGGGCGGCAACAAGTCAAAATCCGCCACTGAATACTAAACATATAATTCAAGTATTTTTTCTATCAAATTAAATAATAAAATATTTACGGTTTCCGTTTTTAAACTATTATCAAGTATCTATCTACCGCTGACTTATAACTAGAAGTTCATCAAACAGATATTTATTATGTTGAAGGAATAATAAATATTTGTTTGATATTAATTGTTCCTTGAACAAAATATTGACACGCATCCTTTGTATACATTGAAATTATTTTCCAAATTAATTCTGACAATTTCTTTTAGTGCTGGTTGCAATTAGAGGATGATTATTTCAACGGTTATTTCAGATCATTTAGGATTTTTTTTTTAAATTTCTTCAGCTTAACGTTGCGTACTTTTTAGTAAATCCGACAATGAAAAATGCATGGTACGGCTCCAACGATTTTGATGAAATTTCGTATTTAGATATTAGGGTATTGGTTTCTAAGTTTATGTATCTATATAGTAGGTACCTAGTTGTATTTTTTTGCGAAAATTTCACACACAAAAATATTATTTATTCGGGCCAGCTCTCATGCTGACAATTTTATATATCGCCATCTCGTAAATTTTTGTGGCAGTTACTTTTATTGTTGCCAATTGATATTAATACTATTACCTTAAAATTTTGTTTTAATCGCGCTATATGAGATTATCTATAAATAATGAATATTTTTTCGGTCAGACCAAGAATACATTTTTCCTGTTCAGTTAATATGTGCACATCAGAATGCCTATAGAAAGCTTTATAAGGAAACATTTAACCTTAATTATGTTCGTATCTAAATAAATTTTTCGAAAATATACACAATTTTGCAACAAAAAAATACCGAGCGATGCCCAGATGTCCCATCACGGTGCACCAGCTTTTATACCCCACGCCCTATTTCACTCAACGTGAATTTTTTACACATTAATTACAATTTATTACACCTACTCCCAAATTTATTACAGTTGCAGCATCACGCAAGTTATGAGGATGTGGTGTAGAATTAGTCCAAAGCTGCACCACACTCATATTAACCCTCTCGCTCACCTTGTCCTCAGTTGAGGACAACCTACTTTGGATTTTTTCCTATGAAGTACCGCTTGTTCTTACTCCTCTGTCACATTGTCCTCAGTTGTGGACATCATATTCTTCCAAATGAATATATGTGCTGCTATCTTCAAACTGATCAAAAAAATAATCATGCATTTGAAATATGGGATTCCGTAGGGTAGCTATGACAGCAGTGTAGCGCTCTACTGTTTATTTTTTTGTTGGCTATATTCGTTAGACCATGTGATTGAAAACTGTTTTTTTATGTTCAAAATAAGTGTTAACTTGTTCCAAAGCAATTGCGTTAGGTGATTTTTGTGCATACTGTAATCAGCGATTTTTGAAAGTGTGGCGTACTAGTTTGAGGACATTGTGAACTAGCGGTAAAGGCAACATCTAGGTGAATATAACAGCACTTTCATTTCAATTCTGCAAAAGTTAAATTTGATCCACTTCAGTACTTCGAAAATGGGCGCGAAAATAATATAAATATATTTAATAAAATAAATATTGGAACATATTGATATTTTACCATCTAAAAATATTTCTGAATTTTTTTTTCTCCATCAGCTCATGATGTCCTCAATTGGGGACATGTCATAGTGACCAAACGGAGCATTTTGAAAATCTGCATTTAACATCAAAAATTTTCAAAAAATCATAAGTTCCATTAGGTACAGTAAATTTCAGATTTTTCGCTCCAATAGTTTTAATTCCTGACCGAGAGGGTTAATATTAATTATTTTTGATTCAGAACTTTTCTGTAATTGATTAGAATTAATTACAATTAATTTCAACCATTTCCGGCCTCATTACAATTTCACAATTCCAAAAAATAGGTAGCGCATCGAAAAATTATGACAATAACAAATAAATATACCTAAGGATATTCATCATTTATTACAATAGCCCATACTCGGTTTTATGGATACAAAAAATGGTCAGCAGGATTAAGAAAATAATATCAGAGGGGCTGCAAGTGAGTAATAATTCAGTGAATTGATAATAATTTTCACGAGACAAAAAATTATTTATAAGATTTATCGAAAATAAAATAGAAATACAGGGCTTTCGATTCATTACAATAGCCCACCCGGTTTTATCGATACAAAAAATGGTCAGCAGGACTGAGAAAATAATAAAAAAGAAGCTGCAAGTAAGTGGGGTAGTGTAATAATTGATAAGAATTTTCACGAGACAAAAAATTATAGAATTATCGAAAATAAGATAGAAATACAGGGTTTTCAATTTATTACACTACCCCACTCACCTGCAGCTTGTTTTTTATCATTTTCTTAATCCAATTTTGGATCGATGAAACCAAGTGGTTTTTCCTTTTCTAATAATTAGGTATTTGTAACCATCTTTCTTTTTACCCCTTCTACACAATTCGTCATTTCTTGTTTTCGATAACAGAGAATCATAGTTAGTTTGCCATTAGCATCTGAAGAAGGTGAAGTTCCATCGAAACGTGCGTCATGCGTTATTTCTTTAAATAAATGTGTAAATTGTTATTTTTAACCATTGTTTTAATATGTTTATTAATTTACACCAAGTATCGGCCCAATAAATCCAAAAAACCAAGTGGGCTATTGCAATAAATTGAAAATCCTGTATTTCTATTTTATTTTCGATAACTCTAAGTATTTTTGTCTCGTGAAAATTCTTATCGATTATTACACTACCCCACTCACTTGCAGCTTCTTTGTTATTATTTTCTTAATCCTATTGACCATTTTTTGTAACCATAAAACCGAGTGGACTATTGTAATAAAAAAATATCCTTATATTTATTTGTTATTGTCATAATTTTTCGATGCGCTACCTATTTTTCGGAATTGTGGAATTGTAATGAGGCCGCAAATGGTTGTAATTAATTGTAATTAATTACAGAAAAGTTCTGAATCAAAAATAATTAATATGGTATCTATGAGTGTGGTGCAGCTTTAGACTAATTCTACTCCAAACCCTCATAACTTGAGATCTGCAACTGTAATAAATAAGTGTAATAAATTGTAATTAATGTGTAAAAAATTCATGTAGAGTAAAAGCTGGTGCGCCGTAAGGGACATCTGGGCGCCCAGGTACCTACTTATTGATCAATTGTTGACTATAACCAATCATGATATAAAATGAGAAAAATAATTCAATCAATGCACTTCTACATCACCGAGCTAAATAATACAGAAAAAAGTCAATATCCAGTTTCTGTTTCAGTATCAAGATTAATGGGCTCGACGGCGGCTTCAGCAAACATGGGTCACGGTCTGAACGCGGGGATGCCCGGTTTGGGCGCATGCGCCGTCACCGACTCTAAGCCCATGCAGTTTCCCCTCGCTCAGAGGCGGAAAAGGCGTGTCCTCTTCACGCAGGCACAGGTAGGACAAAGTTAAAACGATCGACTTCCCCCACCCGAAATTCGTCATCCGGTTCAGCCCATCTCGTTAGCGGGCATAGAATACGATTGAATTCACAGAATGGGCAAAATGTAGGTTTTCCCTCGCATATTTCTGACGCGTGCCGTCGGTGTTTTCTTGTCTGTTTTCACGTTTTTGCGTTGATAGTGATTAGGGCTCCCTCAGATTTTTGGCTAGATTAGGTGTAATTGTCGCGTAAGATAGGTTATATCAATATTTATTAGATATTTCATCATAACAAATTGGTTATAGGTATATGAGCTGGAGAGGAGGTTCAAGCAACAGAAATACCTTTCTGCGCCAGAACGTGAGCACCTAGCATCACTGATACATCTAACACCTACACAGGTGAGTTTATTATATAGATACCTACAACCTGTGTCGTATATTATTTAGATGCATCTCTGATGATACTTGCGGTGTATGTACCTACGTACATACCTTTTACCTATATAAAAATTCAATGAGTCTTTTTGTTTCAATGTCAAGTAATTATACCTACCTACAACCAGAAGGAAATTTTTTTCTTCATCTCTAAGTAGGTACCTACCTATATACCTAACTATTGAAAGCCTATCTTTCAAATAGGTACGTAAATAAATAAAATATGGATGATAATTTTTTGATTTTATAAGGTTCACATCCAGGTAGGTACCTACTAATTTTTTTTATAGATAAGTATAACCATTCAATACTAACTTGCAGAAGTAATTTTCCAGCAAATTACTACTATTTTCGTTTACTATAGCTCTATAGTCTTCTGCAAAATCTTCTTGATATTTGATGAATATATTTTGATATAGAAAATATTTTAGTAAGTAGGTATAAGAAGGTAGGTTGTATTCAGAATTGCCAGATTATCTCCGTGAGAACATGAAAATCAACTAGGTTGTGGGGCCTAAGGGCGCCACGTAATTTTTATAATTGCATTCAAGTAATGAGAAACGAGAAATAATAGTTCTTAGTAAGTTCATAAAAATATGAAAAAATGAGATAAGTCGAAATCTTAGACTTACAATACAGAACTTCGAAGCAGGTGAATACAGGATAAAATTATAAATAGCTAGTAAAAGAAGGAAAGAATAATAATTATATAGTGATAGTTGACAGTAGAATAAGTAAAATAATAAATTACAGAAGCGTAGCGCTACGTTCCCCTCACATGGTATAATTTGATTACCTACTCGCAAAGATAATTTCTATTTTTTGAAAGTTGATATACACATTTTATTTTTGAATTAAGTTTTCTACTTCCTTCGGGATGAGGCAACTATAAGATTTTTCAAGTGATCCTAAGGTAACAGACATGCGACTTGAGGTAAGTCTAAGAAAAATTATGGCAAATTTTTGAGTTGAAGCCAAAGTAAAGGTTGAAATGGAAAAAATCTGAAGTACAAAATGAAATGCCCAACTGAAGTGGATGTTCGAATATCCTCTATTTAATTATAACTTCACTGAAAGAAAAGTATTTTTTGCATCATTGCGTGGCCAGAAAACTTATATATTTGCATTTGCTTACATAAAGTACCTTGGCACATCCACAATCAAAAACTAAAAAAATGCAATTTCGCCTTCGGTATTCACTAGCTACTGTGAAGTGTTCACTAGCAAAGATAAACGGAAAATGATTGGATTTGCAGGATGCAATATCTTTTTCTCAATGTGCTATCAAATTCTCAAGGACGTTTCACCAAAAGTGTAAGGGTTTATTTACTTACAACGACACGAAAATTGTTAACTATGGACAGACTCGGAATTTTAAATTGCGTCACAATATATATATATATATATATATATATATATATATATATATATATATATATATATATATATATATATATACCTATACCTACCTATATATAGAATATTTTTCAGTTGTTAGCAGTCCTGTTTTATATAATTCACTATCATTCTTCACATGTTGATTCGAAACTCTCAAAAGTCCAAAAGACAGCTTTATTTTTTCAATGTTTCCAGAAATTACCTTCTCTTTTTCAAGGATTAGTACCTATGCAACCAGAAGAAACTTTTTTCACTACATTACATATAGGCAGGGCCGGCCTAAGGCGAAAATTGCAAGTGTGCTAGACTCAAATTTTATGCCCCTGCCGGGAGGTCTGGGGGGTACGGAATTTTTTGAAATTTAAGGTCCATAAACACAGTTTTTGTGCACTTTTGCGCCTTGTATATATATATATATATATATATATATATATATATATATATATATATATATATATATATATGAAATTGAATTTTTGGTGCCAAGCATCAAATAAAGTCATGAAACTATCTTGGCCCCAGGTCGAACTTTGCTAATTGCACCCATTTTAATAAGCAGGATTACAAAGTGAAAAGTTGCTAATAATCAAACAAGAACTAACGTAGCTACACTAGTGAAAATAAGAGAATATACTCGAAAAATTTGTGAATGGGAATGTGAGAAGAAATTAGGAAGAAGTTTAGGTAGGTACCATAATTTTCAGAGACTTAAAAATTGAATTATAGAAACAAAGGAAGTACAAAAAACAAAGAGGACTGTTTATTGGAATAATTGTAAAACATGATGGAAAAAATTCCAAAATTAAAACAAAAACCATATTGAATGTTAATGAAATATAAAGATAAGGAAAATAATGTGAACAAAAACTAATTATTCCATCGACACATAAAAAAATTGAATAAAATATAAATATATCGTGTAAATAACGCTAAAAGACATAAGCACATACATACGAACATTATATATATATATATATATATATATATATACATATATATATATATATATATATATATATATATATATATATATATATATATATATATATATATATATATAAATTAATTTTTTTTTTACAAAAATTGGTCAATTTAATGCCCCTCCAAAAGGCTTGAATGTGCGGTTGCATACTTCGCACACCCCTTAGGCCGGCCCTGCATATAGGTATCAAATTTGATTCGTAAATTCAACGGATAGTAGATATATAGGTATCAAGAATATGTCTAGGCAACTTTAGTTCTTTAGTTTTTGAAAATTCTATGAAACGTCGGAGTAATAAAGCTATTTTTTGGACATTTAAAAGTTTAAAGTGACCTCAAATGAAGAATAATATTGAATCATATATATATATATATATATATATATATATATATATATATATATATATATATATATATATATATATATATATATATATATATATATATATATATATATATATATATATATATATATATATATATATATATATATATATATATTATATAAATAATAAGTTTCTTAAACCTTTTTATTCAAAATTTTACTTCCATTCTTGTTCACGTTTCGGCTAGTTTCCAAGCCTTTTTCAAAACTATAAAAATTGCAAAACAAAGAAAACTTTCAATATCATCGCAAATTATTCAAAGTTACACACTTACCATTAATTCAAACACGAACGAAAACATTTCTTTTCCATAACTGAGATTGAATTCTCGCACATCAGTTGGTGAAACATCATAAAGAATAAAGTATAAACTTTAAAATAAAAAACACTTGGCTTATGTTTCACAATATAAAAAATATTTAGATACTGTATTTAGCAGTAACGAAAAGTCGACATGTTTCGAGTTATGAACTCATTATCAAGTCTTGATAATGAGTTCAAAAAGTGTTTTTTATTTTAAAGTTTATACTTTATTATTTCTCTTCCAGACATACAATATGAAACAACACATAAATAAATAACTGACATTAGAAACCAACAAAAAGAAACGTGGAATTCATGAGATGATAGCAATAAAACGAAACCAAAAGTTCTATTAATGACAGAAAGGACTTAGAACAACTTATAACAAATTATACTACAATTTAATTTAAATACTAAGTACTTCACCTAGGCAATAAGTATGTCAATCTGTGCTAATGTGTGTTGCGGTCAATGAGTAGAAGTGTGTGTGTGAGTGTATGAAAACGATTTATTTTCAGTTTGTTGACAGATGACGATGGATACCAGATCATGTTGACATATACTAGGTTCTAATGTCAGTTATTTTTTTATTTGTTGATTCATATTGTATGTCTGTAAGAGAAATGTTTTCGTTCGTGTTTGAATTAATGGTAAGTGTGTAACTTTGAATAATTTGCGATGATATTGAAAGTTTTCTTTGTTTTGCAATTTTTATAGTTTTGAAAAAGGTTTGGAAACTAGCCGAAACGTAAACAAGAATGGAAGTAAAATTTTGAATAATTTCTAAGTGAACATCAATAAACCCTAATACCCACTAACACTTCATCTATATATATATATATATATATATATATATATATATATATATATATATATATATATATATATATATATAATATATATACCTATATATAGCAGCCACCTGAAAATTCGTGGTCCAGAAGATCTAAAATGGATATAAAAATCACACTATTCATACTGTTGACTATAGTCAACAGTGAATAGTGTGATTTTTATATCCATTTTAGATCTTCTATCATAAAAAATCACACTATTCATACTGTTGACTATAGTCAACAGTGAATAGTGTGATTTTTATATCCATTTCAGATCTTCTGGACCACGATTTTTATTATAATACAGTGCAAGAGTCTTTTATTTTCGGGGAAAATACGACTAAAAATTGAAAAAGCTCCAAATCGTTTTCAGATGTGATTGATTCAAAATTCGTAAACATTCTATGAAATTTATCAAATCTAGATGTGATCGAGTTCTCCACCTCATGTGGATATAATATACCTACATATTAAATTATCTCTAAAGAAACAATGCTTATCAATAATTATTAACGTAGATGAGAAGTATGCTCCGTGTGTAGTTTTAACATTAAATTTTTGAATCCCATCATGATTCCCATCCAATAATACTTGCTGCTAAATCAATATTATCACAGCGCTAGGGGAAACGTTATCCAAACAGGATCCTGTATACTGCTGTGCGTATTGAGTTTGAGTAAATATATTTTACGCTGCGGACGCTATATAGAGCGTTATAATCCCTAGGGATTAACACTGGGTAGTCCATTAAAGTCCCACAGAATGCAGCTATTAAACTTGGATTATTGCGGATTATGATAATTGACCGAAGTCGGTGAAACAATTCTCATGAGATTGATTCATTGTGGATTCGCTTATTGAAAAATAATCGTCATAATATGACAGCTCACGGCGTGTTGATTTCAATAAACTCGTACCAGATTATTCGACAGTTTATATACTCCACCCGTATGGAAAAATTATGAATTTAAATGACTCAGCACTTGGCGTGATAAAATCGTTATAAATTAAAATTATTTTATGATCATTTTTTCTGCATTTATGAAGTGCACACTGCATTATTGATTAAAATTATTTCATATAATAAGTACTAATAATCAATATATTACTTTAAACATGTATACATAAAAGTGCCTACAACAGTAAGAATAAAACTAAAAAAAATATATAACAGATCGCTCTAACGTAATTTGGTCTTGAAATGTACTAGTACATCTCATTATCATGTAGGTACCTACTCATCTGCTGTGTATTAGGGTTTGAGTTAAACATAAGAAATTTCAAATGCTATTTGATTGAACTCGGACCATAAGGTTATATGTATAAATGAGACAGTGATCTGGTGAGTTTATTGCATTCGTCTTGTTTGTCAAAATTTTTTTTGCGTCGGTGTTCTATAGTAATATGCTGATTTTCTCGAAGCATTACAACTTATAAAATGTACAGATCAGGAACGGTTAGAATATCTCTCCAAAAAGCACATCTAAAAGCTTCTATTGGTGACATATTGAGCATTTTATGATCATATATGAAGACCATACTTGAGAAATTAGTGTAGTCTAATAGAAACTTTTTATGTTTTTTTTTAATTTTGAACAAAATTATCGCGTAAATCGGTAAATATATCGAGAAATTTGGGCTATAGCAACTCGAAACAAGTGTCAAGTAAATTTGATATCATATCGTGAAATTAGGGCTAGTAACCCTAAACAATTGTTAAGTAAATTTTTTATTATATTGTGAAATTTTGCAAAGTGTTTTATTTGGAAATACACTTATATTAATGTATATCAGTTTGTTCACATATTCAAGTAAATTAGATACGGCATCTACAAGAATTATCTATTTTGTATTGTTCGAATATCATCTTCGTTATGGTCTTTCCTTCTGGGGTTCATGTAATTCTTCACAACTTGACACCATTCTCAAATTATAGAAGAGAGAAACTCGTTACATGTATGCTCTGAAAAGTAGAGCTCATTGCAAACTTCATTTAAAAAAAAATTAGATTTTTAACGCTTCCTGCTTTATATTTACTTGAATCTGTGTGCTTGATTCATGAGTATTTTCATGTCGTACCAGTATTCCAATAGATTTTCGGACATCATGTTCACTTTCCTATTCCTTCCTCTAAATTAACAAAGGAGTCGATCATTTACAATGCTAAGAAAATTTACAATCACCATCCAGATGAATTAAACTCTATAACTTCTTTGGCCAACGGAAACGAATAAAATCTTTTTTTCTTGATAGATCTTATTACTCTGTAGAGGACTATTATTTAGAGCATTGATTGATCGATATAACTACATTTAATAGCACAGGCATCAGCATCGATTAAAAAGATTTTGACACTCTCGGTTCTATTGTTAATAAGTAATATAAAGTTTGTATGTATTTTGTATGGAAATGTGGTTTGATGTGTTTTTATTTCTATGTTTTATATTGTTAATTTCTCATATTTTTTCGCTTAATGTGTTTTTATTTCTATGTTTTTACATTGATTAGTATTTCGCTTTGTCGTTAAATTGTATAATTTTAAAGACAATAAAACACATTTCGATTTGATTTTATTGAAGAAAGATAAGTACCCAACATTGAGCATGACGCTAAAGAGAATATTCTTTTTTCTATTGAATCCTAAAGAAACTTTGCTATCCTGAAGTTAATTATTTTAAATAAATTCCATACTCGCTCTCCTGATATTAGTAAATCTGATTTTTTTTCCATTTAGTTGCTCTCAAACGTTGTTAGTTTATTTCACTTTAACTGCTATTCCTATGACACCCCTCGTCTTTTTTTTCATCTAGAATTGAGATAAATTCGTCATATTCGACGGGTAAAAATATTCGGAGATTTCCTTCATTAATAACTCAGAGGTTTCGATTCCTTCAAGGCGCCATATTTGGGGCCCCGATCGCACAGGAAATCAAAAACATGATCCTAATTGCTCCTCATTTTTTTCAGAAAGTTAAAATTTGGTACCTATGTTAATTGAGTTTCAACTTTTTTTCATAGCCTCTGTCATTTTATACGGATAGTTTCTGTACTTTTGCGGTTTTCAATTAAGGTTCTGCTCACATCCACAGCTCTTGATATATATTCTTTATAGAGCACAAAACCATCAAAATTTAACCAAATTCAGTCAAAATATGACATCTGTAAACTTTAGGTAAAGGAGTGGTGAACGAAAATTTTTTGAACCGATGGGCGGTAGTGAAAGATGTGGAAATCAATTATGAACAACATATCAGAAACTCAGCATTCTAGAATTTCTTGGAGGGCGTATGGAGCTAAAAATAACGGGTTTGAACGATTTTTGGACCTTCAGCCCCCTCCAAGTTGGGTTAGATGGTTGAACATTCGTACGCGGATTGAGTTGATATTAGAAAAGTGCCTTGTATTTACTCTAACCATTTTTATGTTAGAGATTTTTTGTTTTATTTTTGTGATTGAGTTAGAAGTGCCAGAGCTCTACTGCTCAAGCGTTTTTGTTCTCGTTGTGTGATGGATATTTTTTTTTGAAAAGTGTGTAGTACACGAATTTACGTAAGAATTTCTAATCTCCTGCTTCCCTGATATACCTACTCCTTGATATTAGATATTATGTAAATTTCCTTCACATTTTCTTCGTGGGCAGTACTTCGTTGCAAAATTGAAAAGCGTATACATATCTATTCTTTTTCAACTTGCTTCAATTCTCCTGATCACCAAATTGATTATTTCCAACCAATAACAAACTCTCCATTACGGCACTGTGTTTCTGGGTCAGTTTTAGCACACATCAGCATCAAACAGTTACGTCAAATGCAGTTAACTGCGGAGGGTTCACTTCTTTTTGTGATCGAACAGATTTTCAAGTAGGCATTGTCATCGCTTGGAAACACCAGCTGTCACTTATGCTTGGCAGCAGAAAGAGAGGTCAAAAAAACGATCCGCCGCCATTGCGCTCGACACTGAATACTAAACCATCGAATAATAATAACTGACATGCAAATCCTCGTTCCATTTAGCCGTACTTGCAGCTCCCTAATATTTGATCACACACACATATATATATATATATATATATATATATATATATATATATATATATATATATATATATATATATATATATATATATATATAATGAAAAATGAAGAATAATTATAATTGATCAACTATTCAATGTAGATGATATATATTAAAATCCGTAACAATAATAATAGAATAAAAATTATGTTTGATTTTACTATAACTGAATCGATGCTGCTGCGTTTCACCACACTGTGGCTTCATCAAACATAACTGAATACTGAGATCTTTGTATCTCAATTTATATAAATTTAATACCTAAAATAAATGATTGAAACAAAAAATTAGATAGGAGGAAGATGACGAGCGAAATATATCAAAATATCTAATCCACAACAGAGATGGAACAGAATAGGGGGAAGTCGGTGAATTGTGCGCACCTAAGAAGCCGGGTTGATATTTTCTCGAATATAGCATCTAGAATTCTGAATTTTGGCATAGATATTCTTCATTGTATATGGTATAACACCAATGAACTAAATATCACAAAAAAATATGTTATGAGCTTGAGAACGAAATAAGACATAAACTGACAATGCGCATGATTATCCACCCTGGCCGGGTAATTGTGCGCACCAGTCAGGGTAACTGTGCGCAACCAGAAATCTGTAAATATAGTATGGTGTATCAGATATAATCAAAAGAAGCATTAAGGAACACATATATTATTTGTTAGAACATTAACAAAATATAAAAAAATTGTAATTTAGGTACAAAAATCACAGTCATATCCTTCATAGCTTTCAGTGGACCATAAAATGCTAAATCCAAAGCCTGTGAGCAATAAAAAGTATGTGGTGTGATGGCTAGCAATTCAATCTTGTTTTGCTTACAAAATTTATAATTTTATAGCTAAATTGTTAGCTACTGCATAAGAATACGCTAATCGCAGAAGTTCATTTCTTGTGACACCATAAAAAATTTTTGCCATTTTTAGTACGTGACTCGCTAAACTCTTTTCTTGGACCTGTGAAAAAATGGGATGTGGACCCACTAATATCACATCCTCCATCATATTCATCTTTCTTTCTTTTGCGAATTGTATATTCTGGTATTAAAACTTCCTTCCGTCATCTTTAACTGCTCCGTCATTTGCAACAAATCACAAGACTTTTTTCATTTTGTCTGCGTCCCAAGAGGCTTTATTCGTTTTGCGAGTATATTTCAGCATCTGAAATCATTCATAAAACATTTTGTTTTATACTGAATAACAACAAAAACTTCTTACTCAAAAAGTTGGCTAATTGTGCGCATGGCGCACCATTACCCGACATGGACCTAATGCTTATAAAAATTTACCAAAATGAAACTGGAGGTTCTTTACCTTAGATGAATCGTTCCTACAATAGCTAGAACCACGTTGATTGTTTTAGTATAATTACCCAAACAAAAAAGGCCTCATTAACATTTTCAATCTTCTTTTCGCACGCACAAAAGTTAGAGTAAACAACCAAAATAGTAGTCAGACACGATGACAGCTGCGTTTGCCGCGGAAATTGCCCAAATGGCTGCGCAACTTCAACTATCTTCTAAGAGATGTCACGAAGTGTATGAATTCCAATAAATGGTTGACATTTTCTACTGATAATATGCTGCGCATCATTAGCCGCCGAGCACGATTAACCGACTTCCCCCTAACTCTGTCAATTTTCTATATCTCACTATTACTGAAACTAACAATGAACATGATACTGCAATTTTTTCTTACTGCATGATACTGCATAAACCATCACATACGGATACCTATAATAGTTCAATTTTACCTTTTCAACATAAAACTGTAGTATAGGTACCTCAAAATAATATCATCCACATATCTAAACCAATTTGTTGTTTCACTGGTATACTCAAAGGCAACTCGACTGCTTTCAAACATTCATCAACACTTTGCACCCTAATATAAAATTTACTTTAGAGATGGCAAGGGGCCGTTCAAGTATTACGTAACGCAATTTTTGAAGATTTTTGACCCTCCCTCCCCCCTATGTAACGCTCCGTAACGTTTTCATGAACCCCTCCTCCCCCCTATAAACGTTACGTAACACCCAAGCGACCATTTTTACCTAAAGGTCACAAATATGTTGCGCAAAGTACCGGAAAGTTGCTAAAATACCGTTTTTATTGTTTTAATCGTGTTTTCGTTAATAATCAACAAAACAAGAGATTTTTATTTAATAAACAATCATACATAATGTGATATGTTGAAAAGGGCTCAAATTTGTCCTAATAAACTTTTACTTCTAATCTTACATTTAATTATGCCGTTTTCCTGACTAAGCCCTGTCGTTGCATACATTTTTAGCTAACTTCATCCACCATTATTTTTCTCATGCATTATTCAATTTTCGCTTATTAGCAGGCTTTCACTTTGAAAACCTGCTTATTGAAATGGCTGCGATTAGCAAAGTAGGACCTAGGCCCAAGATAGTTTTTCGTTTCATGACATTTCAGGATGCTTGGCATCAAAAACCCAATTTCAAAAGTCTCTCTTTCTCTACATATGTATAATATATATATATATATATATATATATATATATATATATATATATATATATATATATATATATATATATATATATATATATATATATTCGTATGTCTTTAGGTAGATAGTTTCGTAGTTTCGCTCCTGTGTATTACGTGTTTAAAACACTTAATGAAAACTGGCAACGGAAACAAAATATAAATGACGAATAATACAGTCGAGGTATTCCCCATAAAACATAAACGGATAGAGTTGCCAACTTATTGGGACAACAAAATAAAACTGACTTACAATACAATCGAGGGATTCCCCGGAAAAAATAAACGAAAAGAGTTAACAACTTCGGAGATTCAAATTCTCTAGTTTTTTATTTCAATAAAAATCAATGTTACGTAGCGCGTTGTTCGAACCCCCCTCCCGCCCCTGTAACGCAGCGTAACGTTTTACAAGACCTCCCCTCCCCCAAATTGCGTTACGTAATACTTGAACGCCCCCCAAAAGATAACTCAATGAACTATATTCGGAATTGAAAATAACAAAAATGGATAACAAACATAGTTTTTCGCAAACCATCATAGGTAGGTACACTGATAACGTCATACATAGTACTTCCCTACATCTATTCCAACACAAAATGGCAGCTTTATTCAATCGTATGGCACATCGTTTAGTAAATATCCCACTTTCAAGCATCAATTTTAACATCGAGAAAAATAAAATTGTACTAATTGCTGCAAATAATAATTATAACACCATAATAATAGACAATATGATAGATGAATAGTTTTTCAACAATGCAATTAGCCATGTGTACCCCCTTACCCGAGTAAAAAGTAAAAATCACAAATCACAAACGAAGCTTTGTTAATCAAAAATCGGATTCACATTATGCAAACCATTTAATTCAAGAAAATCACACGTTCAATTTTGACTTTTAAATATTAAATGCTGAAAGTAAGGGAATTAAACTTAAGTTCAAGAATTATTACAGATAAATAAATACAAACATTCGGGTCTCCTATTGAATAGCCAAATTGATCATACTATACAAGCCCCCTTCTGAATCTTTTCAAAATTACCGAATTACTCGACTAGCAGTTTAGAATGGGGTTTTCCTACTTTACTAATTATTTGTAATATTCTTCTATTTACGCTTTCCACACAATTTGTCATCTATTTGTTTCTTGTATTTGATATAACGGAGAAATATATTTAGTTTGAATTTAGCATCTGAAGAAGGTGAAGATTCACCGAAACGTGCGTCATGCGTATTTTATTCAATAAACGTGTAAATTATGTTTTTACACACCCATATTAGTGCGGTAACTATTACTTCAACGCACTAGTGCGGTAAAAATCAGTTTAACGCACTAGTGCGGTAAAAATCAGTTTAACGCACTAGTGCGGTAAAAATCATTATTATTATTATTATTGCCTATGGTTTTTATTTTCAAATAAGCTATTAATCTTGGAAATTTGTCTATCTGCATGTTCTTTTTTATGGACAAGGTGGACTTCAGCATTGAATAATAGCACCAAAGCGACTTCTTTTTCTTGAACTTATCTTCAAAATAGGCAATTAATACATCTTCATTAATGTTATCTACTTTTTTTATGGGAGCACCATTCGATTAACATAATTATCAGAGGCCTTTTCGTAGCGAATTCCGGATGTCTGTGGTAGCAAGTTCGCCGTAGCAGCTTCAACTAGCCGTGAAATCTCCATATTTTCGACTGACGTTTTGACTGACAACTTCAAAGTGGCGTTGCTTTTTTTTGTCGCTATGACATCCTAATTTTCATAACAATAAAAAAAGTTAAAACATTGGTGGTGACCAAAGTTGGGAAATTTTAGACTAATTAATTAATTCGTATTTAATCAAAACGAACGGTTGTAGATAAAATAGTATACATAACTCGCGTGGTAAAGGTTTTTAGCACACTTAAGTGAATGAAAAGACTCGGAAATTCACTTAGCGTGTGCTAAAAACCTAGTTACCACACTTATTATTTAATATACTATTGTTCACGACTACCCTATAATCCGTACATTACGGATGAGCTTTCAGAAGCATTATGATAGTCATATTACTACCCGTGTATAATAGGTGTTGAATAATGAATCATTATTCAACAGGTTGAAGTCATTATCAAACGGTTTGAAATAAGCTGTGAAATTTTCCATCCAATAAATCTCGCCCGCGGTTCGAACCCGGCACCACCGCGTGGAAGGCAAGGACTTTCATCCCGCACCGACCTGGCGATGCGGAATACCTACTACCGAATAGATCCATATGATGTGTTTTCTATGATGTTTCATATTCGATTTAGTTTGACAGATTGAAAAATATTTGAAACGTCTGTGTTGAAAAAAATTGCGTCTCATAAATTGTTATTGTTCTTGAATTTATCATGGAAATCGGAAGTGATGAAGAAATATTGTGTACTCCGCCGAAAATAAGAGATATTGCCAAAATTACTACATTGAATCTATTGCCGGAAAAATCAAGATATCTCTACCTAAAAGTGTTTAAGAATTTCATGGACTAGAGAGCAGCCAATAAAATCCAATCATTTTCTGAGGCAGTTTTATTGGCATATTTCTCAAAATTATCAGCTAACTATGAACCATCAACATTATGGTCCCATTATTCCATGCTGAAGACTACTCTCAACATGAATGAAGGCATCGATATCGAAAATTATAAAAAACTGCGTTCACTTCTGAAACGGAAATCAGAATTTTTTCGAGGAAGTCGTGGACAAAGTATAGTATTCTACTCGCACAAAATTACAACTTTTCACTCGGATGAATTCACCCTCGTGAAAAATAGTAATCATTTTGTGCTCGTTGAATAATGTACTATTTATCAACCATTGTTTTGATATGTTCATTAATTTAGATCATGTGTCGGCCCAATCAATCCAAAATTTCGTATTTATCTGACTTCGACATAATTTCATTATTTGTCAAATGATATACCTACCAGTCGGACATTATAGTATATTATTCAACGAGCACAAAATGATTGCTATTTTTCACGAGGGTGAAGTTTGCGAAACGAGCTGCAAGCGAGTGTCGCAATTCAATCGAGTGAAAAATTGTAATTTTGTGCGAGTAGAATACTATACTTTGTCCACGACTTCCTCGAAAAAATTAGTAAAAATTTGCATTTTCAACAATAAAAATAGTTATCAAAAGCGTTGACATAACATTTTCTGTGTTCACTGAAAATTGCATACTCACGTAAACGTCAACTATTTCACTTGACATCGATTCCATTCCTTTCTTTCACTCTGATAAAAATGAAATAGATAATTTATTAGAGTAAATATTCAATAAGTTGGGCATTATTTTAAACATTAATTTAATAATTTGCCTAAAAGTTATCTTAGTTACATAAAACCTAAAAATCTAATAACAATACTATCCTAACAATGTGAATGATAGTCTCAAGTTTGGACATACGTTTTGAGTGTGACGTCATGCAGTGTATAATAAACCATTATACACACTAGTGAATAATAGGTATAATTGTACTTCAGGAAGCACACGTATAATGAATGATTTATAGTACAGTCGTGGACAAAATTCATTATTAAAGTGAGAATCACAAAATGTCATTTTATAATGTCATCATAATGGATTTTCACCAGGCATCGACTTACTTATACAATTACCTAGCGATAAAACTTTGCTAAACTCTCACAAGATTTCTTCTAATACCTGTTTTGCAACCCGAAAACAATCTTTCGATCTTGCTAACTCAATTTCAACAATCGAAAACCAATATACTTATAATATTCGATGATAGCAAAGCCAATATGAACTTCGAAAGCACTCGTTAATTCGTACACTTAAGGCTCACTTTCACTTTCTCTGCTTTCTTTGTGAAACTCAACTGAACCATAAGCGAGTAACAATCAGTAAGTTGTGTGTCGGATCTGCAAACAACGAAATGTTTACGAACCATTACCTAAGTGGATCTCACTATATAGTATGTTCCATCAATACAGACAGGAAGAGCCTGCAAGCATAAAGAGAACGTGCTGTATTATTTCATTTATGTATTTGTAGATTTCGAGAAGTTTTGAATATTACTTAATGCACCTCACACTTCAGACACTAGGTCTGTATGATGAAACGTAATGTAAGCGTAACATTTTCAAGTTCTGCTTTCTTCGTATTATCTACGCATATTAGGTAATATGTGATTCGAAAGGCGATCCTTTCAGCAAATGCGGCATGTTTAATTTCAGAGAAGGAAAAATTCTATATGTGAATTAAAAACTACAGGTATGTGATATTTATTATTTCAAGTATGAAAAAATCGTGAGCAGTAGAGCTCCATCACTAAGGTGTTTATCGCGTGAGATGTATCGTATCGAGATGTGATTTTAACGCATTGAATTATTTTTTGAAAAATAAAAAGAAGAAAATAATTTATTTTGTTAAAAAAAATTTTGCAAATTGAATCGTTATTAAAGAAAAAAATTGAAGCCAACGAAGAAACGTACTTCATCATACGTATTTCACGTACGTCACTCAATATATTGACTTCAACTCTCTAACTCAATATCCTGCAGAAGCTGTGGAGTTTGGACACCTGAAAAAAAATCACGAAAAAACAATAAATATCCACGTTAAAATGGTGGCGGTTGGAAAAATTTGATCAGTTTCGTTCTGTCTGGGAAACCACTTCAGATACCAAATTTGAATTCATTTGGTGTAATGCGAACTACTGGAAAAGTCAATATGTACCGGAAAGGATATTTATATGAAAATTAGTACCTAATATCTACGTAAAATGGCGGCGGTTGCAGAAATGTATCCAAATTGTTACTTTTGTTCTGAAACGAAAACAATGCCAGGTACCAAGCTCATTTAGCTCAATGGGAGCCGTTGGAGATGCCAATATTTATACCGGGAATATATATATATATATATATATATATATATATATATATATATATATATATATATATATATATATATATATATATATATATACAGGGCCGTAGCCAAGGGGTCCCAGAGTGAGCTGAGCCCCCTCTGGCTATCTATAGAAAAGATACCAGATATTTCTTTATATTTAATGATGAAAAAACATTCAAATTTTTTCAAATATTTTTTATATATATATATATATATATATATATATATATATATATATATATATATATATATATATATATATATATATATATATATATATATATATATATATATATATATATATATATATATATATATATACAGGGTGTCCCGTAAATAACACGCCAGAGTGACACTGGAGGTAGATTGGCTTCAGGTCAATCAAATAACATCAACATGACCTTAGTAAAAGTTTTCTGGTTTTCGAGATATCGACACTCTTATGTTTTTTTGAAAAATCTATACTTTTTGGTCAATTTCTCGCCTGTTTTGACTACAAATGAGTTCTAACTCATGGTTTTTTTTTCTTGTGCTATCATCAATATATGGTTGAGACAATCGAACTATCATTTCATTAAAAACTAGCTCGCTAACCTCAAAAAAAAATTCAAGTTGTTTCAATTTAATTTAAATCCGAAAACCTTAAGTAAAGTTTGACTATTTACTGTGAAAAAATATTGTACCAGACAGAATCAGCAAATAATCTTAAAAACTAGCCTATTCAATGCTCTTTCGAAAACAGTATAACATTTGTGGTTTTTTTCTTTCAAAAGTCTAAAAATTCCAATTTTTGTCATTGAAGTGCCACCTGCGAAATACACTGCGCCGCAAATTTAAGGCATACATTAAATATTTCCTAAGTTTTGACTGAATATTTTCTCAGGCGGTGATCCAATTTGAATAAAATTTTCATCAATCTATAGCTCCGTTCTTTGAGAAAATGCAATAGTTATAAGATGATCAAAAAAAAATGAATAAACTTATTGTACAGGGTGTTTGAATAGCGACATGTTCTCTTCGTCCAAGTTTACATCCTTCTGCAGGCAAAATCGGGTAGCTCAGGCAGAAAAAAAAATAGACGGTGTTATAATCGCTTGTCTTCTGAGTAATTTGTTTTTTAAATCGTCTGTTTATCTCGAGACATTCGAAAGATATTCATGTTTTTATAACCGCCCACACTTTTCAAACGAAATTTTTTTAAACTTTTTTGTTAATTTGCGAAGAAGGCTGTAAGTATATACAAAATTTCTTTACAATTAGAAACTGTGTTTATTTGGTTTTGTATGTCTCTCCATACTACAAGCCCCTTCCGAATCTTTTCAAAATTACCGAACTACCTGACTACCAGTTTAGAATGGGTTTTTCCTACTTTACTTATTTGTAACCATCCTTCTATTTACCCTTTCTACACAATTTGTCATTTATTTATTTCTTGTATTCGATACAACGAAGAAACCTATTTATTAGTTAGCATCAAGCATCTGAAGAAGATGAAGTTTCACGGAAACGAGGGTCATGCGTTATTTTAATTTGCGTATATAAATAAATATGTATATTGTTTTTATAAACCATTGTTTTGATATCTTTATTAATTTACATCATGTTTCGGCCCAATCAATTCAAAATAAATAAATAAACACAGTTTCTAATTGTAAAGAAATTTTGTATACACAGCCTTCTTCGCAAATTAACAAAAAAGTTTTAAAAAATTTCGTTTGAAAAGTGTGAGCGGTTATAAAAACATGAATATCTTTCGAGTGTCTCGAGATAAACAGACGATTTAAAAAACAAATTACTCAGAAGACATGCGTTTATAACACCGTCCATTTTTTTTTCTGCCTGAGCTACCCGACATTGCCCGCAGAAGGATGTAAACTTGGACGAAGAAAACATGTCGCTATTCAAACACCCTGTACAATAAGTTTATTCATTTTTTTTGATCATCTTATAACTATTGCATTTTCTCAAAAAACGGAGATATAATTTGGTGAAAAATTTATTCAAATCGGATCACCGCCTGAGAAAATATTCAGTCAAAACTTAGGAAATATTTCATGTATGCGTTAAATTTGCGGCGCAGTGTATTTCGCAAGTAGCACGACTTCAATGACAAAAATTGGAATTTGTAGACTTTTGAAAGAAAAAAACCACAAATGTTATACCGCTTTCGAAAGAGCATTGAATAGGCTAGTTTTTAAGATCATTTGCTGCTTCTGTCTGGTACAATATTTTTTCACAGTAAATAGTCAAACTTTACTTAAGGTTTTCGGATTTAAATTAAATTGAAACAACTTGATTTTTTTTTGAGGTTAGCGAGCTAGTTTTTAATGAAATGATAGTTCGATTGTCTCAACCATATATTGATGATAGCACAAGAAAAAAAAAACCATGAGTTAGAACTCATTTGTAGTCAAAACAGGCGAGAAAATGACCAAAAAGTATAGATTTTTCAAAAAAACATAAGAGTGTCGATATCTCGAAAACCAGAAAACTTTTACTAAGGTCATGTTGATGTTATTTGATTGACCTGAAGCCAATCTACCTCCAGTGTCACTCTGGCGTGTTATTTACGGGACACCCTGTATATATATATATATATATATATATATATATATATATATATATATATATATATATATATATATATATATATATATATATATATATATATATATATATATATATATATATATATATATATATATATATATATATATATATATATATATATATATATATATATATATATATATATGTAGGTCTAAAACGGATAAAAAACTACTCCCACACCAGACTGCTTTCCTTTCGATACACTGCAATAGTACCTATGTATTTTCGGTAAAAATATGACTAAAAATATTCTGTTATATTGAAGTTAGATTTGGTAATTTATCATAGATTACGTAAGTATGAGTTAGAAGTGCAGAATTATGTGTAATTTCTACAAATAATCTACTTCCTATTTGTAGACCTTATGATAATCAGGGATCGAAAGCAAACAAATTTTTTGATATATATATATATATATATATATATATATATATATATATATATATATATATATATATTTGACTTTTTTCCATAGGATTTGTAGTTTTGCTGGAAATCGTTTTTTACCCTTAAAAACTCACCCCCTACCCCTTCCCGACCTCAGATCGCCCGTAAATTATTTTTTCTTTCATTTTTATTATATTCTCCTCCTTTTCCAATGAGTTTCGTCCTACTATCATTTTTTTTCACTTTTTATCATTTTTAAATGCTTCTACCCTGGTCTATAAGGGTTTGCAATCGTCGTTTTTGACATAAAGACCTAAATATGTCAAAAACGCTTAGAATTAGGTCTAGGATATGATACATAGAATCTGCCTAGAATCTTGAGTATAGAGTCCAAAAATTCAATAATATATAGGGTATCCAATTTAAAATGAGCGACTTAGGGTCTATTTCCGGTACACCCGAAAGTATATTATCAACAAAAAATTATATATTAGATTCATTTTGCGCAATTGGACCTGCAAAATTTCATAAATATTCTCCTTTTCGTGCAAAATATATTTACTTGGTTCCATACTTTATCCCAACCCTGTATATATATATATATATATATATATATATATATATATATATATATATATATATATATATATATATATATATATATATATATATATATATATATATACCTATATATATATATATATATTTATAGGTACCTACATATATAACTTATAACAAAAGGAACTTCCAACATGGTATCCCATTACACCTCTCATCTTTTATTGGATAAATAATCCAATATGTATATAAATATATACGAATTTTCTGATTTTGTTTCATACTTATTTATTGCTCATTTTGTTAATATACTTACCTATATACTTATTACGATATCTATCGTTTATAAAGCACAATATAAAAATCTTCTTATAAATTCAGTATGTCCCAACAAGTGCTTCAGGATAGTTCAAATTGTATATTCAGATCAACAATCAAATTGTGGCTTGTGTTTTTTTTCATTTGAACGTTAATATTAAACTAGTAGGTATGTATATGAGAATAATAAACAGTATTTTTCATCAATTTTTTTAGGTGTATTTTAATCGTATTTAATTTTAATCGATCATTTGATATCACATTATTATTCTGACCTAGCCCTATGATTATTTTGCAACACACGAATCGATTCAATTGAAATCTCTATTCAGTTATCGAACCTTATCTAAATAGTGTCACCCACCACGAACATCGAACAAAGAAACACTATATATCCACTTCTGTGTGCGCTCGCTGGGTTCATGATGAGCATGCAGTTTGCCTTACAAAATACCCTCTTTTGTTACCATCCTGGATTTGATACAATTTGAAAAGAGGGCCAGTTGTCTCGTCCGTGTTAAATGAGTCGTGAACAAAATGGCGGCTGGGTTATCACGCCTAATCGTGATGTGCGTGAACAGAATGTGCTATGTTTTGAAAATAGGGAGGGGTCGATAGAGATCTTTTTTGTAATTTCAACTCATCGGAAGGGAGAGATGATTTACCAGTAGCAGCTGGCAGATATAGGTGTAGGTACTGTTTGAAAGTTCCATGCATGGTTTGTTTGCTTGTAAAAAGTTCGGTTTGAAAGTAAAAATTCAACGGAATTTCTTGCATAATTGGTAACTTTCATCATATAAAACAGTAAACCAAAAATTGTTCATCATCATATCATGAAAACTTATAAAATGTTTTCAATTCACTTCTTGTGATTGTTTGGGAGGAGGGCTATCCTTCACATCGCTGTCAACATTTTGGAAGGGTCGCGTCCCCTACCCCTAGCCCCCTGTAGTTACGACAATGATTATTCTGGGTTTAATTTAAAATTGAACTTTTTATAATTTTCATCTACATTGTATTACCTATCATAATTCAAATAGGGGTTACTGGGGTTAGTTATCACAACGCAAATCGCAAAAAATGCCAGAATATTCCATACCTACTACCTAACTATCCTTCAATCCTTTGAGAACCCCTTCTTCAGACTTCTTGAGGTGTTTCAAGATGATCTGTTAGAAGTTAAGAGAGTCTTCTTAAAGTGTCAGAATAAATATTTTGCCTCGAAATATTGTAATTTTCGTTGTTCTGTAAAACTGAAAGAAAAGAAAAATTATGATTGCTTTCAGTGTTAAACATCTCATATCAAATGGTGTAGTTAAAATGGAAACTGCTTTCAATGCTTTCCATGTGAAATGACCAATGGTTGTTCAATCTGAAAATTTCGTTCGGGGCAAGTTGTCACAGCATCACCGGAGGCATGTTGTCATTGTGAAAACATGCGCTAGAACAAAGCAATTCTATGTGTGTCACAATTGTGATTCAGATGAAGATAAACAGATAATTTCTTTCTCTCATTTGGCTATTACTTAAACGTTTTTGTTTTAATTTTCTTCTACTTTCAACTTTTTTTGAAATTTTGTACGTTTAATTAACTCGTTCCAACTCACCCCGCTCACTGTGACAATATGATTTCTTAAGGGGTATGTTTCTAAACTATCGGGATCTGACGTTCCAGCTGGCGTACTCTAGCGGCCAGATGGTTAAAGATTTCATTTCCAATGTTAATATATGCTGATTTCTCACAAATTACGATGCAAAAGGTGAAAAATGGAAAGTGCTGTTGCGTGAAAAGTTGTAATTCAAAAGCATATACAAATGCAAGTGTTAGCTTTCATCGGTTTGCGAAGCCAAACAAATATTTTGTAGAGAGAGAAAATTATTTTGGCGAAAAGGAGATTGATTTATTTAAGGTACCTATGGAAAATCAATCTGCAAATGAATCACACAAATCCGAGAATGACGGTGCGTTCTTTCCATTTTACAAAAAAAATACATTCTTATTAATTCCTATTATTGAAATTCAGGTTAGTTTTCTTTATTAATGAAAATTCAAGATGCTGTAGCCAAAAAGAGAGTTTCGAAGAAAACATATAATCTATAATCGATACATATAATCTTCCAAAATCTTATGATGAGGAAAGAAATTTTAAAGCAGACCGAGCACGTTCAGACAGAAGAATTAATCGAAACGTTGAATCTGATACTTTAGTAAATATTCAAGATATAAAAAGTAGCGTCTATCAAACTATGCAGGGTTTATATCTACTAGATGTTTTCACAGAAAGGGACCAATCTCAATTTCATAAAGAAAGTTTGTCGGCGGAAGTCTTAAATGTAGGATTCAAGGTGAATGTCGAAACTCAAACGGACGAAAGTAGTTTCACACACTGAAAAAAGAGAGTTTATATGATCGTCTTTCTGATCTTTTTCATATTATCCATATCTGAAAATTCTATAAGTTGAAGAGGAAAGTATATTGATTTAGAACTCCCGTACAATACTGACAAAGAGGCGAATCTTTCTAAGAATGATCATTTAACGTTAGTAACCTATCTCATAATTTTACACAAATGTCGTATAATTATAATAGAACGGATTTTCAAGTCTATACGTCAGAGCTTTTTGAAAATTGCTGATTCCCCTAAGACATCTAGTGTCTAAGCTGGAACAACTTGGACGTTAGGTGTAAACAACCGCTTATTCAAAATAATAGGCTATTTCTTTACGTTTCTAACGAAAATTTACGAACCCAGAGGGCGAATAATTACGATTCATTCGCAATGCGTACTTCGATCATTCTATTATACCCCCAATTGATCGAAATTCAAGTGCGGTTATGCTCTTCTCTCTGCGTGTTTGTGCTTGAAGATTTTTTGCTTATATCTTTTCTTTTACCAATGATAGTGGTGTATATTTTGTGTTAACGATTTGATTAATCCATTTTGATAACAATGAATATTGAAACACTGTTGAATGGTTTTCGACTGGACAACGCAGTTATACAACGCTTTAAAGGTAGGTAGCACATATTGTATTTATTGATACCTTAGTGCATTGGAGAAAAAAATGATTAATTTCGAAATCTGATTCGCAGAAAGGTTCGAAATTCCATCAAATATTACCGAACTAGAGTTAAAAATGAACGAAGTTAACCTTGCATAATGCAGAACTATATAATTAACTAGTGCATAGGAGAAAAAAGTTATTTTACTGAGATCTGTTCTGCAGAACAGATGAAATTCATTCGCACATTTCCAAATAATTGGATTATTCGAAAATGCAATAAAACGCGCGGGAATCTCATGTTTTCCAACATCACGCGGCATGCACAACGAAATTGACCTATATGTATAGTAGACAGAGAGTAGTTATTATGATAATAAGATGCTCTCTGTAAATTGAATCAATCATTTTTATTATGAAAAAATATAATATGTCCGTATATGGTTTCGCATTATTATTCGCAAATAAGGTGGAATATATTTTTGGTGAATAATGATGACTTCTTGAAATAACTCAAGAGTTTATTTGACACATTCCTACATTTTTCAGATGAAGGAATTGATGAGGATTCTTTCAGGATGTTGGATGATAATACAATATCTCCATTAATTCCAAAAATTGGCCCTCGCCTGGTATTCAAAAAAACGTACCAAAAATATCTTCTGAATTTGGAAATATCTGAAGTGAGTTATTTTTAATTATACTATAATGAATTTCCTTGTTTTAAAAGTATTTCAAGTGATATATATTTTTGTTATATTTGTTAATATGAGAATTTATATTTATTTTGTTATGTATTTTAATAAAGAGATACAGAATGATTACATTAAAGAATGTTTTATTTTTACCACCAGTATTAATGTGGTTTCATTTAGAAAAAAAAATGGCTCATTAATATAAGTTAGTTGTAGATTCCTTAAAACATAATTCAATTGCTTGGTCTGAAGAAGAATATGCTCAACAAATTTATTATCTAACTCATTTTGAATTTTTTTGTAATGCTCAAGTTTCATTGTATATAATGAGGGATAATTTTTTACAGACATTATATACATTTGGGCTGAAAAAATTGTTCATTACATACAATTTTACAGATTTACTGGATTAATTATACTTAACTAATCGTATATTCAAAGTTATACCACCAGCGTCTAGTATCAAACTGGATGGATTTTTAAATGTATTGAACAAAATGATGAAAGCTATAAAACCAATGAATTAATTTTAAATACCTGGCCTATAGAAACAATCTGCTGGATATTCCGAGAGTGAATAGAACAGTTTACTTAAGTTTATATGACCGTCATATAAAAACAATAGTCCTTGATTGTTTAGGCTGGTGAACTAGGATATTAAATATTATTCAACTTTCCACTGGAATTTAGTAACTTCTGTTTATTTAAATGAAGCATCTTGCTTCAGATATAGTTAATAAAGCGTTTATTTGTCCCACCGAGTATCAGAAATTCATATAACAAGTATATGAATTTCTGATATCCAGTATAGGATTTTTTTTCAGTGCATAAAAAAAATGTAAGCATACACTGAAAAAAAATCCTATACTGGATATCAGAAATTCATATACTTGTTATATGAATTTCTGATACTCGGTGGGACAAATAAACGCTTTATTAACTATATCTGAAGCAAGATGCTTCATTTAAATAAACAGAAGTTACTAAATTCCAGTGGAAAGTTGAATAATATTTAATATCCTAGTTCACCAGCCTAAACAATCAAGGACTATTGTTTTTATATGACGGTCATATAAACTTAAGTAAACTGTTCTATTCACTCTCGGAATATCCAGCAGATTGTTTCTATAGGCCAGGTATTTAAAATTAATTCATTGGTTTTATAGCTTTCATCATTTTGTTCAATACATTTAAAAATCCATCCAGTTTGATACTAGACGCTGGTGGTATAACTTTGAATATACGATTTGTTAAGTATAATTAATCCAGTAAATCTGTAAAATTGTATGTAATGAACAATTTTTTCAGCCCAAATGTATATAATGTCTGTAAAAAATTATCCCTCATTATATACAATAAAACTTGAGCATTACAAAAAAATTCAAAATGAGTTAGATAATAAATTTGTTGAGCATATTCTTCTTCAGACCAAGCAATTGAATTATGTTTTAAGGAATCTACAACTAACTTATATTAATGAGCCATTTTCTAAATGAAACCACATTAATACTGGTGGCAAAAATAAAACATTCTTTAATGTAATCATTCTGTATCTCTTTATTAAAATACATAACAAAATAAATATAAATTCTCATATTAACAAATATAACAAAAATATATATCACTTAAAATACTTTTAAAACAAGGCAATTCATTATAGTATAATTAAAAATAACTCACTTCAGATATTTCCAAATTCAGAAGATATTCTTGGTACGTTTTTTTGAATACCAGGCGAGGGCCAATTTTTGGAATTAATTGAGATATTGTATTATCATCCAACATCCTGAAAGAATCCTCATCAATTCCTTCATCTGAAAAATGTAGGAATGTGTCAAATAAACTCTTGAGTTATTTCAAGAAGTCATCATTATTCACCAAAAATATATTCCACCTTATTTGCGAATAATAATGCGAAACCATATACGGACATATTATATTTTTTCATAATAAAAATGATTGATTCAATTTACAGAGAGCATCTTAAAAAAAGAGGGGGGAAATAATAACTACTCTCTGTCTACTATACATATAGGTCAATTTCGTTGTGCATGCCGCGTGATGTTGGAAAACATGAGATTCCCGCGCGTTTTATTGCATTTTCGAATAATCCAATTATTTGGAAATGTGCGAATGAATTTCATCTGTTCTGCAGAACAGATCTCAGTAAAATAACTTTTTTCTCCTATGCACTAGTTAATTATATAGTTCTGCATTATGCAAGGTTAACTTCGTTCATTTTTAACTCTAGTTCGGTAATATTTGATGGAATTTCGAACCTTTCTGCGAATCAGATTTCGAAATTAATCATTTTTTTCTCCAATGCACTAAGGTATCAATAAATACAATATGTGCTACCTACCTTTAAAGCGTTGTATAACTGCGTTGTCCAGTCGAAAACCATTCAACAGTGTTTCAATATTCATTGTTATCAAAATGGATTAATCAAATCGTTAACACAAAATATACACCACTATCATTGGTAAAAGAAAAGATATAAGCAAAAAATCTTCAAGCACAAACACGCAGAGAGAAGAGCATAACCGCACTTGAATTTCGATCAATTGGGGGTATAATAGAATGATCGAAGTACGCATTGCGAATGAATCGTAATTATTCGCCCTCTGGGTTCGTAAATTTTCGTTAGAAACGTAAAGAAATAGCCTATTATTTTGAATAAGCGGTTGTTTACACCTAACGTCCAAGTTGTTCCAACTTAGACACTAGATGTCTTAGGGGAATCAGCAATTTTCAGTAAGCTCTGACGTATAGACTTGAAAATCCGTTCTATTATAATTATACGACATTTGTGTAAAATTATGAGATAGGTTACTAACGTTAAATGATCATTCTTAGAAAGATTCGCCTCTTTGTCAGTATTGTACGGGAGTTCTAAATCAATATACTTTCCTCTTCAACTTATAGAATTTTCAGATATGGATAATATGAAAAAGATCAGAAAGACGATCATATAAACTCTCTTTTTTCAGTGTAGTATCAATAAATTCAATGATTCTGAAGTGCAAGTACCTAAATACCACCTTAAATCAGGAAAGACAGTGTTTTATATATATTCAATTGTCCAAAACCATTGAAGTTGACGATTCCAGGCCTCGACATTGTATTATGAATTCACATCTTTTCAACCTATCACATTCTCTGTACTTTCTCTGGAGTAAGTTTTCACCTGCATATCGCTTTCACTTGAAACTACCTATTATTGTTTGTCAAAAAACTTTTAAATCTCTCATATACCCGTGTTAAAAGTTGGTTTTCAAGCGACATGTTTTGACGTTATCACCTAGATGAGCTCCGCCTCTATGTCAGATCCCAATAGGTATTCATTTAATCTAGTTCTTCAGAAGAAAAAGTGTTTATTTTTTCTTCGACTGCTTTTTAAGGGTTCCGTACCCAAATGGTAAAAACGGAACCCATTTACTAAGACTTCCCTGCCTGTCCGTCCGTCTGTCTGTTACCAGGCTGTATCTCAAGAACCGTGATAGCTAGACAGTTGAAATTTTCACAAATTATGAATTTCTGTTGCCGCTATAACAACAAATGCTAAAAACATATTAAAATCGTAGAAAATATTGCATAATACAGAGCAGAATAAATTAATTATTATTTATTTAGTACCTAACAGTAAGTTTATGATATGGAATAATTATGAGACATATAATAATAAAACACAAATTCAACATGTTATATTACTATGTACACGAGCATCTAACCCTTGAAATACTCAACAGTCTCAAGAGCTCTAGTTGTTCCACCCAATGAACTTCTACAACGTTGCTGCTTACGTCATCATCACAGTGCTGTAATTAAATCGTAATTAAATGTTGTAGCATGTAGTTCTTTGCTTATCTCCGCTCGTAGTTTTTCTGGATGTCTTTCTAGCGTGATGATTATGTAGGCACTCAGAATTTATTAGATAAAATTAAACCAACCGTTAAAAACCAATTTATCATCGCCTCTTATCATTTTTGTAAATCGAATATAAATGAAAGAACATCACAAACGGTTAACAAGTACTTATAAGGCCCCTACACACGGGCGTCGATGTAATAATATATCAAAGTGCATCCAAGAACGTGCAACCAATAGTGTTAATGTGAATGCAAAAAACGCACGCAGGAATCGCCTGAATTTTTGGATGCGCATTCCAACGAATGCACTCAAGTCTCTACGTATGGATGCAAATTACCGGGGAGTGTGCGTTTTTAAAGCAGTAGCGGTTAAGTTTATGAAGTAATTTGTTACTGCAGTAGGTATTTAAAATAATAAGTTAAATATTTCATGAATTTGTATAATATTTACTAAAAATGTTTGCAGATAGTTTCATCATTATGTCTGATTGCAGAACAAAGTCCCGGGAATTTCTACGGGAATTTGAGGAGTTGTACAGGGACTTACCCTGTACACTATTTAGACCGAAATAAAAAAAATTGAGCATACAAAATATTGATAGAGAAGCTGCAAATCATTCAAGCAAATGCTACAAAAAGTACAGTTGTCGCTAAAATCAATAGTCTTCGTGGTGGGTTTCGGAGATAAAATGAAAAAGTTTTTATCTCGAAGAGAAATGGTACGGTGAGGCTTTCGGAGATATTAAAGTAATGAATTTTAAATCTTGGTAATTTCTTGCAGTAATTTTTGCAGTAATTTCCAATCTCATAATTGTGTCTTGACGTTTTCTTAATGGAATAACCATGTTCAATAGATACGAATAGGTTTCTTCGTCCATCCTTACGTAATTACGAGAGTCCTCTAGTTCTAACCTCCATGTGTGAAAAATTTTATACATGCCACTGCCTCCAGAGCTAAATATTCCTCCTGCTCAGACATCTGGCCAAACATTTTGGCAGACTGAACAAAACTATGGTTTTGTACGTACGTGTGTACGCAATCAGGTTGCACGTTATTGGTTGCACGTTTTTGGATGCACGTCGATGTATTAAGACATCGACGTCCATGTGTAGCCCGCCAGATTTAACTAATTGATTGGGCCGATACTTGATGACAATCCATTATAATATTGTAAATAAAAAGTTTTTGATGCTATATTTTGTTGAATATAACAATTGTTTCGCTCCTTTAGATGTTTAGTAAATACTCACTTTTACAACAAGAATATTGAAAGATGAAGGAAAGGAATATACAATAAGAATGAGGAAAAATGTAATCTCTTAGCAGGTAGATAGTACAAACTGTTAATGACATGGGAAAAACACAAACATTCTATATTACATTTAGAAAAGATTTATCAACGGTGTATCACTAATTGGTCATTTAACAAATTATCGGATTGTTTCTTACTATTAATTTCGAGAGCTTCTAATAAATTGAGTTCTTAGACATTCTTTTCTACATGTAATATTTCAAATTCACTATTAAAAATATGATTTTATTCCAGGAGATGTGTATGTAGAATCTACTTTTTAATTGTCGTAATTTCTTTTATGTTCCGATATTCGAACTCCAAAGTTCCTGCCAGTTTCGTCAACATATAATTAAGGACATGTGCCACAAGTTGGATTATAGATCCAACACTTATTTTGTGGTGTAGTTTTATCCTTTGAATTTTTAATATGTTTTCCAATAGTATTCTGAGTTTTGAATCTTTAATTTCGATTTGACAAAAAGGTTGAAATTTGGAGTATTGGGTCACCTATATAAGTTAATAATTTAAAGTTATTATCATTATCGTATGGCGAAACAATTGTTATGTTCAACAAAATATTGGAAATCGAAAACTGTGAAGTTTTATACACAATACCTATGAATTTATTAAAATGACAATGATTTTACAGGTGTGTGTGTGATTGATATTATGGAAGTACCTACTACTGGAAATAGTTCAATATTAAATTTAGCAGATTTGTTTAGAAAGTAGATTTATTCAATTTCTTTCTTGATTTGAAAGTCGATAACTATTAAGATAAAAATTAGAAGCATTCTTCTTTTCAATATAATTTGACTATCGCATAACCAACGAACATGTCTGCAACTAAATAATAAAAAAAATTCAAGTATCAGAAACTCAGGAATAGGTACTCTAATCGGATGTTCATAAATTGTTATGTGAAAATTATAACAAAATGTATGATGGCATAATTTATTAATATTGCTGAAATTAAATGTGTTGATTTCTGAGTTGAAACCATAAATTGAGATTATACATTTCATGCATTTATTAGATAAGTTTAAACGTATAACAACACTTTTGGCTTATAGCTTCACTATATTCAAATAATTCTTTCAAAACAGAAGAGGACAGTCGATATGTTTCGAATTGTGAACTCATTATCAAGACTAACTACAGAAGAATTACAATCTAATTTTATAAGACAATAGCAAAAGTGCTATTTGAAAGACATTTTCTTCGTTCACATCAAGGGGTAATTTAGGTACTGTTATTATAGGCAGAACTTATTTCGAGGAGATCAAGACGCTTTCCTTTATTACCTGAATGCAACAATTGGGGTTTGCTGAAATCCATGAAATGAGTAAAATTGCCTTTTTGTGTCGTCAACACGAATGTTTATATTTCTCCTTTTTTTTGCAATATAGAAAGCAGGGCATTCGTCGCAAAATATTTTGTGAACACCACAGTTTTCTCCGATGTTAGTTTTTTCCGAGGTTTTTTCTTTATTATTGACCATGAATTACTTCAAGTTTTTTTCATTTGTACAAAAAGTTTTACGTTAATTTTCGATAATGTTACAAGTTTTGTTATAGGTACTCAAATTCGGCAAATAATTTATTGAGAAGTATTCTTGTTCTTCATTCATAGTTGACGTGGGGTATACTTACCCAAGAATATCATAGAAAATGCAGCCAAAGCTGCGAATAACTCAATGCTGTTGGAATCCAGAGTCGTATACGACAAGGATCATGAAGTATTTAATCAATGAAAGTTGCTTCATTTCTCCTCGTACAATAAGCGGGCGTTATGATCCATATAGAATGTTCTTTTGTCCAAATCTTAAAATCTTAGGATGAAATCACCGTTTTTTTTAAATATTAATTCTTAGAATTGAAGGAATAGGTACCGTTCATCGATATCATATGATAAAATAACAACAAATCAAAGGAGATGATCCTTTCAATTGCAAAAACTTATAGTTTACAGTTGAGAGACTGGTTTTCCTTTCCATTATGCCCGCTCATAACGCCCTTGGGCATAATGAGTGTATTTATAGCAATATCTAAGGTAAAATCAACAAATAATCTACAATGAATATATAATATGAAAAATAATTAATTTCAGCAAACCCTTTACTGACTCAATATTTTTAAGTTCGTCAGACAACTAACAATTGATTGGGAAAGTCTATCTGAAATATCACCTTCGTATATTTCACGGATGTTTGCCGCCATTTTATGTATTACTGTACCTATCAGTAGGATTTAACAGCACTTCCGTATCCAAAATATTGAAGTTAGTAGTTAGCTGCTATTTGATGTAAACTGATTGTACTACTTCGTAACTGGCTGATATATACTGATACTGAATAATATCCAGGGTCCTATAAAAAACTTCAAAAATATCTTCAGCAGTTTCAAAAAACAAAGTCGTTTTCAACAAATTTTCGATAATCTGTTACAAATTTTGTAACTCAAATTCGGCACATAATTTATTGGGAAACTTTAAAAATATCTTCAGCAGTTTCAAAAACAAACTCGTTTGTAACTACATCTAGTAAATGTTTGCGTTTACGAATACGTTTTTGGCAAAATTCTGGAATTATACCCCATTTACTTGCCGTAATATCTGTCTTTTTTTATATATAAAAATTCTTTACGAAGTTTACATACTAATGTCGTTTTTTAAAAGTACATAGGTATACTATATTTTTGGATATCTTGCTGCTCGTTTTGTAAGAGTTTTGATATTATTGTCTCTATGCTATTTAAAATTCTGGATTGTAAAATAATCAAAAACAGTGTTTCGAATTTAATTTTAAATTCTTTCGAGTCGTCTATTATTAGATGTTGAAATAAGATTTGACAAGACCTTAAGAACATTTTTTGTTTTGGATTGAATTCTCGCACATTACTTGGTGATATATCATAAAGAATAAAGTTTAAACTTTAAAATAAAACACACTTGGCACAAGTTTCACAATATGAAAATATTTAGATACTGTATTTAGCAATAAGGAATAGTCGACATGTTTCGAATTATGAACTCATTATCAAGACTGACTACAGGAGAGTATTACATCTTATTTTATAAAACAGACAATAGCAAAGGTGATACCTGAAAATCAATTTGTTCGTACACAAGGGGTAATTTACTATTATGGGCGGAACTTATTTCTAGAATTTCAGGAAGGTCAAGGCGCTTTCTTTTATTACCTGAATGTAACAATAGGGTTTTGTTGAAATCCAGGAAATGATAAATTGTATACAATGTTCGAAGAAGCCAGTGGTATTTTTATTTTGTAAAATTGACTTTTTATGTTTTTCAACACTAATGTTTATATTCCTTCCTGTTTGTCCAATATAGAAAGCAGGACATTCGTCGCAAATATTTTGTAAACACCACTGTTTTCTCCGATGTTAGATTTTTCTTCATTATTGACCAAGAATGACTTCATGCGTCATGTAAACGAACAAATTGATTTTCAGGTATCACCTTTGCTATTGTCTGTTTTATAAAATAAGATGTAATACTCTCCTGTAGTCAGTCTTGATAATGAGTTCATAACTCGAAACATGTCGGCTATCCTTTACTGCTGAATACAGTATCTAAATATTTTTAAATAGTGAAACTTAAGCCAAGTGTGTTTTATTTTAAAATTTAAACTTGTTGTTCCATATTATATGATACGAAATAATGTCCTTGACTATTATATTGTGCACTTATTAACAGTGAATATAGTGGGCAGAGGAACTGCGGCAATAGATGTCCATTTTCATTCTTTTTATATATCTCCTAGACCAGTTGAAAGCCAAAGATAGAGCTTTACCTACGTTCTCGAGTTCCTCCTATCTCAGTACAAATTCAGCCATCTGGAGAGCATTCATACCTGGTAATTAAAAGCGCCGTAATTCGCAGGACAGGAGAGTCAAGAATGTGCAAACACATCATCGAGGCATATAATAAGGCTTCCATGTTGCATATGTTGACATACTCTCCGCTAACTAACTACCGTTCGGCTTATATGTATTATCTACTCGCGTATAAGTGTTTTCACAGTAATCGGTAAACTGGGAAAAATAGTTGTTGTGCCAGCTAGAGCGATACCTAATTGTCTGGAGAGTTGACTATAGTTGTGAGTGTCTGCACGGAAATGTAGTAATTTCAGGAGGAATTGGGAAATATGAAAATATCTAAAATTAGATATATGTTTAATATCGAGTATAAAATTTATTATAATTATGAATACCTCCATTCAGCGCCCAGCGGATAGGTTTCAAAATTAATAAAATTTTAAAACTAAAATTCTTGGCAACTGATACTATTTAAAAATTTCATGAATAATTTTTATCGACATATTATAAAAACATTATCATAACTTGGATTCATTTCTGGGTGGGGGATGACCAGGCGGATCTACAAAATAACCGAAATTCAGCCTCTTATGGTTTTTTTGGAGGGTGTACGGGGTTAGAAAAAATGAATTTGGAGGATTTTGCACCCCCAAACCCCACCAAATTGATTTAGGGAGTTGAAAATTTGTGCGTGGATTAAATTCATGCTGAGAAAGTGCATTTTGGTGATAATAACTTTTTTCTTCAGTCGTCGTCATTTTTATTTCGAGATATTTCGTTTTTTCGTGATGTCTGAGGATTTGTGCGAGTGCGCAGCTCATCTAAATTGAGTTAGAAGGTTGAAATATCTTACGTGGATTGAGTTAAGGGAAGTGCACCGTGATCGTTTCAACTATTTTTCTTAACCGCCACCATTGCACCATTTAAATCTAGAGATTTCATGTTTTTCGTGATTTTGAGATTTTGCACAGCTTCACAGTTATAATAGCTGATTGAGCTAGAAAAAATTAATTGAAACCTCCAACGTGCACTTTCTCAACATCAACCCTCAAGTATCAACCCTCTATAGAGGGTTGATACTTGATAAGTAGATTGAGTTGATGTTGAGAAAGTGCATGTTGGAGGTTTCAATTAATTTTTTCTGTCGTCGCAATTTCTATCTTGTAATTTCAAACGTGAGGATTTTCGAGCATTTCGCATCTCTACAGCCACTATCAATTCAGTTAAAACGCTGAACACGTGTACGTATATTCGGTTGATATTAAAGAAGTGCTATCAGCAGGTTTAAAATGTTATTTTACACAGTCGCAGTTTTAATAATGAAAATTCAGTTGTTTGCAGGTATTTTAGTTCATTAGAGCTTACTTCAGCCCCTCCAAATATACTTAGGAGGTTCAAAATTTGTATTTAAAAAGAACATACATGAGGGAAAACTATGACCTTATACTGAAGGACCTCTGCTGCTCACGCGTGTTTTTTTTTACTTTTTAGTATTTTTGGGTATATTTTATAATAGCTGTGTAAGAGAATTTTTCATTCTATTATGGGTGAGTAGTCAACATCTATTTTTGATTTTTCAAAATTTCATTGATTTCGTGACGAAACGTTAGGTAACTGTCTATAATAAAGACAGTTTTCAAATTCAAATGACCTGCTTTTGCTAAAAAAAGGTAAGTCAATAAATAACATTACGACAAGAAAAAATATTTCATATATATATATATATATATATATATATATATATATATATTCGAATTGTTGTTGCCTCTGAACTATTTCTAATCTCTTGATAATTATTAGCAATAACAGGCTTGTTGAATCTCAAAAAACTCGATTTTATTAAAAAGTTGACGTTTCGCCACGACATTCGTGGCTTTATCAAAACTTTTGAAAAAATTGAAATTTCTTTGACATTTATTGATTTGAAAAAATTTGAATAGTTAAAAAAGACTACTATGTTTCACTAAAATTTTTCGGCTGTGGATGTTCTCTGTTATTTATTACGTGCTATTCAGTCCAATATTAACATTCAAATCTGTTATTATTAGATGGTAAGGGAAACCACAGAAACCTTTACCCACGTAATGTTCGAAATAGGTTCAAATTATTTTGATTTTGAAAAGTCAAAGAATAGGGTACTATTTATCTTTTTTTTCAAAAAATTTTTATTACGGCTGTGGCCGTCTTCAGTTAATAATTACGTGCTATTTAGTCCAATATCAACAGACAGGTCTGTTGATATTAGATGGGAAGGAAACCACAGAAATCTTCACCCACGTAATGTACAAAATAGGTTTAAAATATTTGATTGTTGTCTTCAAAAAGACATTACTTGTAATTTTGGAGATCACATGTTCTAAACTATACTTACTTTTTAGAAAAATTCTAGATGTTTAGATTTTGTCTAAGAAGATGAGTTGTTATGGTTATGTTGTTTCTTAGAAAAATCAAAAAATAAAATAAATTTAAATAAAGTCGTAAATGATAGAACAGATATCAAACATTTGAGTTCAATATACGCAGATTTAATTCTTTAATTTTTCTAAGAAACAACATGAATCAAAACAAAATAATTCAACAAACAAACTCTAACCATAACAACTCCTCTCCTCTTAGACAAAATCTGAACACCTAGAATTTTCAATTTTTCTCAATGTCAAGAACACTCAATGTCAAGAACATTTTGGGATCGTCAGAAATGGAAAATTACATTCTATATCATAAATAAAGAATATAGCACAGACCTGCGATACAAAAAAAAATACACACTGAATACAAAACTTGCTTCTACATCAAAACATAGAGATGATAAGATCTACCAGCCTGGTATTTCCTCGTCTTCAAAAAATTGACTCAAGGAGTAGAAGCATTTGTTAACGAAAAAACGAAAAAAGGTTTTGATTTTTTATAATCTTATGATTACACTACATTTGCATTCGAATTAATGACTGGGTTATTCTATTTAGT
Source organism: Cynegetis impunctata (assembly GCA_030704885.1). Taxonomy (NCBI): domain Eukaryota; kingdom Metazoa; phylum Arthropoda; class Insecta; order Coleoptera; family Coccinellidae; genus Cynegetis; species Cynegetis impunctata. Next base: position 3,481 of record JARQZK010005275.1, on the reverse strand, counting down.
TTGTTGTTGTGATACCTTATTTCCACGTATTTTGGGCTTTGTTGGCCTATCGTTTGTCTGGAAAAAGGTAAGTGATAATCATCCCAAGACGCGTATTATGAATGTGGATTTCCGCCTTTGAGATAAACGATTTTTGCTGTTTAAAATATGTTCCACCAAATTTGCCGAGACAGTGTTTATAGCTTACCGCCCGATCCCGAGACCTAATAAAAACTATGCCCTTACCACCCCTACCCCATTTAATGGTAGTAGATAAAAACTCACATTTTTCTTATTACAATGATTATATAATTATTTTTGTTCTGTAACAACAAATCTGTTAATTAATTTTAAAAAGCCTACATTACAAGATATTCATACTAGTTCTAAACTCTAAGTTTCGAAATAACATACCTATAAAACCTCAGTATGAAAAAATTGAGTGCATTTCGTGTAAAACTGAAAGACAAAGCTTTTGTAATATATTTTCATAATGTCATTACTTACACAGAAAGGCTTTGAAAGCCCCCCCCCCGAATCTTCTTTTCTTTAACAGAAGAAATTTATCCACAACTTTGTATAAGTCTATCTTGCGTTTTCTTGAATTTCAATGCTCAAAACTGCAAGACCACAAAGGCGCATGTGTGACATCGTACTTCTCAAATATTACTCAATTTTGAGAATCTCCGACGAAACAAATGAGCCATGCATTTGTTTGTTTTCGCCTTATCTATTCAAAAACCATTTGAATATTGAAAAAATCATCATGTGAATTAAAATGTTTTCCGTAGACGGCCGGGGGGCTCCTTCTCCAGGTGAAAATCTACAAATGTTAAATACGAACAGTTGAAAAAACAGACGACAAAAAAAACCAATCTACTTATAAATACACAAAGTCAGTCACTAAATAAATTAACACGAACGTTCAACAACATGTTCGGAACGAGACAAATCATAGGAAATATCACAAATAAAGAACGGGTGCACGTGAGAAAATGATTTAAAAACAAAACTACAGGGTGATAAATATTTAAATAAGCTCTAAAATATTACAATATATGGTACTTAACTTCCCTACATCTGATCTAAAATTACTAGAATTTTTATTTTTCTTGATGTGGCACATCTCAAGGAACAATCTGCTTTTATAATTTTTTTCTAATTCTTTCTAATATTTTCACGTTGTCATAATCAAAGCAATGACCAGTGTTTTTATGATGTTCTACGACTGCACAATAGTTTTCACCTAATCGGCAATCAATCTTTTGTTGTGTCAATTTTTGTTCAATCCACTGTGATGTCTGTAAAACATAGCAACCACAACACTTTGTGGAATTTCATAAATGACATTACTATGGTATCTTTAATCCTAGAATACAAATTCAAATTTTTAACTATCAAATATATGAAAATCTTTGAAACAACTTATTATCTGAGGTGATAACTTTTCCACAAAGGGAAGTTTTTTTAATTTTGTTTGTATATTGTCTTCCTTAGTTGGTGCATCAAAATGTTGTTATTATAAATCAATCTCTTGAGTATGTGCCTAGGATAACCATTGTTGACAAATATATTGAACAGCCTTTTCAAATTTGGTCTCAGCAAGCTCTCATGGCTTAACATTTCCTTCCAATATATATATATATATATATATATATATATATATATATATATATATATATATATATATATATATATATATATATATATTTTATATTATATATATATATATATATATATATATATATATATATTATATATATAAATATTATTAATATATATATATATATATATATATATATATATATATATATATATATATATATATATATATATATATATATATATATATATATATATATATATATTAGGATAAATTATTTGGGTATAGCAGCAAGCAAAAAGTGTACTCTTTTAACACTATATTTCCGATATTTCGACAATGATTACTGTCATCTTCTGTGTCTTTGAGAATGATTGCAAAAGATGTAAAGATCGAGATACAGCATTATCGATTTTTATATAACATTATTGATCGAGAACAGAACATGTGATGATCATTAACTAAAAAAACTAAACTATAAATCTACTTCGTCGTTACATATTGACTGAATAACGACGAAGTAGATATTTATTTTTCAGTTTTTAAACTCAAAATTTTTAATTTTATATCTTCAATAATGATTATACCTCTAAATAAAATATGTTTTGTTTTATTTTATTGCGACATTTCAACATATAATAGATAATGTTAGTTAATGATCATCACATGTTCTGTTCTCGATCAATAATGTTTTATAAAAATCGATAATGCTGTATCTCGATCTTTACATCTTTTGCAATCATTCTGCAATCACTTCCCTGAAGATGACAGTAATCATTGTCGAAATATCGGAAATATAGTGTTAAAAGAGTAACCTTTTTGCTTGCTGCTATACCCAAATAATTTATCCTAATTGTATCCTAACTAGTCAGCAAAGACTATCCTTCTTCTATTATATATATATATATATATATATATATATATATATATATATATATAATATATATATATATATATATATATATATATATATATATATATATATATATATATATATATATACATATATATATATTTATATATATATATATATATATATATATATATCTATGTCTATACATATATTGTACCGAAACGTTCTCAATCCATACAATCAAAATCCCATTTCTCTTCTCTCGCATAAACTACCACAATTACAGAAAATCATAATTCATATCCGACCGCAAATCCATTCACTGTACTCACCGGGCATAAATCCTAAGAAGGCACAATAATTGCGAACCCCTTACGAACTGAAAATAAAGAAATTCGAATTCTTCCCCAATTATATCCCAATAAAGCCGAAGGCAGAATGAATCCAGCCAGCATCCTCTTTCTCGCCGAACACTTGTCGGCACGAAACGCTGTTGGTTTCTCCGTGAATGGATCCGGTGAACCGTGTGCACATCGCTCCCGCATTCCCCTATTTTCGAACCATAAACCGGATTTCAATAAGATCCGATGTGTGTGATTACTGCCTTATGAAGCGTACATGTCGTTTTTATACGACAGCCTCGCGTTTGTGATTAACTATTTTTGGTTCACTGGTATGTTTGAATTTCAGAATCGAATAGCGCTTTTCAAACCTCATAATACATTCAAAATACATCTATTTTATGTAGAAATAATATCTGGAAGCTTCTGGACCTTATTATTAACATAAATGAGATGTAACTCAAAACTGGAAGCTCGAAAACTTATAGAAACCTTCTGATAACCATCTATGAGATGCAATTTAAAAATGGAAGCCAGGAACTTATACTTCATAGATACAATAATAAATTAACTCAAAGACACCTTTTCTTTAGGATCTATGAAGTGCAAGTTCAACTGGATGCCCAAGACACTTTCGCATTAAAATCTATAAGATATAACTTAAAACTCGACACTTGGGACTTTATAGACACATTCTCATTAACA